>PYAF01005012.1:731956-757291 GCA_007407185.1 Glycine tomentella
TACTAACATACAATAATTTACTTTATGAATGTTTGTTTTCATAATGTACTAGTGTTAAAAACTTTACATCACCGGTCAATCATAATTCATGTTAAATATGACTTTTAAAGTTACTTTTAAAATTGTTATATTGTAAGACTTAACAAATTTATTATACGTGATAATTAATATTTTTTTACATGGACAATTAAAGTTATTAAAGTTATTTAGTTGATATAAACTTTAATATTTTGTATGGTCAATTCATTTTTATCTATAATTATTAACTAAAATAAAATATTGTGAAACATTTTATATTCAACTAAATTTTTATAAAAATTATTATTGTTCATAAAATATATTTCAAAGTAACCAATTTAAAATTTAAATATAATTATCAATATATATATTTTAGTAATAAAATTAAAAAAATATACTTTTATATATATACTATAGTACCCATCAAATCGGAAGTGTAGAGAGATGGGAAAAATAGGTAAATGTTGAATGTATCTCCAAGTCTCCAACAATAGTTACCTATCTTGCAAACTTTCACCTCAACTGCTAGTGACATAGCTAGCTACTTTGTACCAATTGAAAATGATTTCTACCATTTTGTAAGTGTCAGATAAGCTATGATAGCCGAACCCAAACCTAGTCGCAGTCAAATGCGGTTCATAGACGAAGAGAGATCTTAACATAGTAACTGGGTTCCACAAATTAAACGGGTATTTTTTATACGAAGGTAATGCTAATGCATGATTAAATGGCAGCATATGTGCATTAGAAGGGCAATCACCAGCAACATAACAGATCAACCCATTACAGGAACCGATAATGTGATGCTCCATGGATGGCTGAACAATGGTACCGGTGGATCTTAAATAGGGTGCTCGCATTTTTCTGTTACCTCTGAAGATGCAATTTCACGAACCTTGGATGGGAGGTCAAGGATTTTAAGGACTTGGACACGCACCTGAATCGAACTAGAGATTCACAGGAAGCCATGTCAGGATTTCAAAAATGAGGTCCATACAAAGGATTGGCGGCGGCAATGGCGGCTGTTGCATCATATTGTGACAATTCAGGTTTTTGGTTATATTTGCCATGCAATTTGAACTGCTTGTTCCTTTGGGGCTGGCATGTTCTTATATTAATGAGTATTAGATTCTTGCTTTCATCTCTCTGTCAGTTATTGAATATTGATTGTGGGAACCATGTGTGCGATTTCGTGGCAAAAAGATTGGATTGGTGAGAAGGAGGGAATTATACAATTGAGTAAATTTTCAATTGGTTTTAATAAAAATTTCAAAATGATAGGTTTTTCATTCATTTTTTATTATTCAGAAATGATAGGTTATTAAAATAGATATAGATAATTCATCCTCAAAAGTAGATATAGATAATTCCCAAACATTTGAAATTAACATATTACTTATTTTGTCGTAATCAAACATTTGAACTTCAGACAAGGACTCAATTACGACCTTGGGGTAATTTTCATACTGTCCTTAACGCGAATAATATCTTGCTAATCATATATGAATTTTGATAGAACAAATCAGGAGAGAAGAATCCTACCACACCAGAGTTTTGAAACGAAAACTAAACCACAATAAGATTATTTCAATTGCTAACATAGTGAAACACTACATTCCCAGTCAGATGATGCGCAAGGAAATTAGATGCATTTCTTACTATTGATATCATACTATGACAAAGAACATACAGACCTTACAACATTCTGCATCAATTGACTAGGTTGTTAATAGAGCAGAGCATGCTAACCAACCAGCCAAGTGACTTTTTCCTTTTCAATGGAAAACCAACCACACTGATTGGTCTGTCATTCCCAATGAACCTCCCTCAAATTATGTTGCTTTCTCAAAACCACCAGCTACCTGCATATGCAGCCATCCCGGTTGTGATCCTTGAGCATATCCCCTGGCCGGTTGTGATCCAAATATTATTCCGGCAAGGTCAAATGGCTGAGTGCCAACCTGAACCAACAAAACAGCTGATCAAAATCACAGTATTATGAAAATAAACAGTCCCAAAAAACAATGATGTGTTAAAGATATGCTCTAGGTCTAGCTAACAATACTTAGACGAACATATTACCCCAAGAACATCACATTCTATGATTCAATGAAATCCATGTGGGTCTTAGCCCGATTCAGTTCATCCTACATTACATAGATTTGACTCAATCATAAAGAATGTGTTGAGAAGAGTGAGTCAAAGAGTATATAACTAGCTCTCTTCTTGTCCCAATAGAGATTACTTTAAATGAAAAAAAAAAAAAAAAAGCCATGTTGCATTTGCACATAGAGGTATATTTTACAAGTATAAAGGAAAAAGTGTAAGTAAAAAAAAAAAAAAAACGATCGTAGAATAAATTTGAAGCCAAAAGTAGAAAATTCAATATTGGCTCACATTCTTGCATAGAAAAGTTAATTTTGCTATCACTTGGAAAAGTTCATTAGGCATCTTCACTAATTGACTTTTTTTTGGCATAATTCATTTTGTAGTTAATTCATTAGAAAAAACTAATTTTATTTTTCTCTTAATCTTGCAAATAACACATGCCAAAAGACCATAGATAAGTTACCTGAGTGCAAGAATCTCTAAATTCTTTGGGAGAGAAAATCAATATTAATAACAAGAATAGAAAATTTCATGAATGATGCAGAAAATTGTGCAGAAATTATACAGAAAAAATGGACAGTAAAAGCCAAAGATATAATTCATGAGCAGCAACACCAGATAAACATGAATCCCAAGGAAGTTAGCAATTAGTAGACCAAGATGCAGATCTGCTGTGCAGGATAGTGAGACTTGCAGAACATTTTCTAGAATCAGGTAAATATACTTAGATACTTAACAACAGGATTCACTTGAGCTGAGGATTCATGCATCTCTGTACAACGATACATCTAGATCACTGTATAGTGATAGTGATAATTTACATTTACATGAAACCAATCTGGATGACAATCAACAAGGTCAAAGGACTATGGGTTCACAGAATTCACAAAAAAGATTCAACTCATTTTCTTAAGTCTCTTACTACTCAGGAGGCTTTTAGACACCCAAAAAAGTTTGCAATGTTTCGATAACTTACAATAACTGCCACCCCTGCTGGAATCAGACATTCAAAATCACAATTTCAAATTGATCCGGTGCTGTTGCATGATTATATTCTTTTGGTTGGAAAATGAATTTTACCATAGCATTACAATTTCTATTAATCTTAATAATTTATTTTTTATTATTTTTTGTTTTCCCACTACCATTCTTCTATCCTTATCCATGTAAGATACACATACTAGCTTGCATCGATGTACACCAAACCAGCACTGGGCATCTCCTGGGTGTTCTAAAACGCCAATAATACCCCACCATGTAACATTTTGCTTGAGATTTTCTAAATGGAATGAATTATGAACGGCTTTGGCGTTAGATTAGCATACTTATGTCAATGCACTTACTTCTTTTGAAGGAAAACATTCAATAGTAGGGCTCATGCTCAATCTCGAATTAACTGCCTCAAGCTTCATTGAAAGGAACTGCAAAAACAAAATTAAAAAATCAAGTTATTTTGCACAGAGTTAGTGCATCAGATCATTCAAAATCATGTTAAAATATTTAGATAGATGTTCACATGTTTGATCCCATATTTAGAAATTAATTTTGAGTGGAAAATCGATTTTGAATTAAAGGAATTTAATGTATTTTTTGTGTTGGATTAAAAGTTTTATATCGATTTTTATTTCTAATTTTTGAAATAAAAACATATAAACATAAATCATTTCACTTTAAAATTCATTTTAATCAAAATCAATTTTGTAAAATCAATTTCATTAAGAAAAATCAGTTAAATTTGTAAAAGATGTTCAGCTAAGCACACCATTAGATTCATTTCAGTGGCGGGAGACAAAAGCAGGAAAGATCATTGAGAGACAGAACAGAAGGATGGATGAAGAAGATACCCACCTCAACCTGATGCTGCAGTGACTGGATATAATTAATTATCTCATCCAGCACAAGTGCTTTACCAATTACCTAAACGGAAAAAATCATACAATAACACGAAACGAAACAAATAATTAAATAAAAATGGAATAATAATTTAGCACTGAAGCAACTGAAATATCATGTTTAGTTATACCTTGTTGCAGCCGGGGACTATATCTTGAAGAATTTTCATCCTCTCACTGATCTTTTCTCTCCTAGCCTGCGAAAACAAGTGTTGTGAAGTATAAACAATACTCTTTCAAAGGTCATTGAAGATATGAAGAGAGAGAGAGAGAGAGAGAGAGATGAATCGTGAATTACTCTCTCAGCGAGACTGTGGCTATCGGTGGCTTGGCCTCTTCTGGCTCGCACGTGTATATAGTCTTGCTTAGGTGGCTGCTCGGAAGAACTAGGTTTCGCCGTTTGTTCAGGTAACTTGTTACCGGCTACTGAAGTCGCGTCCACTTCACCCGCCTTGAACGCAGCGTTTTGATCCTGGGATCCTGGTCCTGATAATTTGATATGTTTATTGCTGCCACAATCACTCTGTTTCAATCCCAAACAGAAGAGAGTGTGAGAAATGGATTAGAAATAATTGAAATGGTGGAAAAGAAGAGAAAAAGGAAAGAACCGAGGGGGAGAGGTGTCTCTTGTTCCTGGGAGTGTGGTCTGTGGGGAAATGAGAGGGCCAAATCTCGGACAAGGAAGGGTTAGCGGAAGAGAATGTGGAATCGTTGATGAGAGGAGGTTCCATTGAGATTCATTCAATTAGGCAATTAGCTAAGCTACTAGCATTGTTTTGTTGGGTTTCTTCGTTTTCGTAATTGATTTAATAATGAGTTGCCAATTCAGATATGACGATGGATGAGAGAGACACACGGTGTGTGAGTGTGAAAGGTTAGTTTCTGATATTTTCTGCCTCGGCCTGGACTGGTAGTGGGAGCACTGAACAGCAAAGGCAAAGGGTGTGTGACTGTGGCGTACTGCGCCTACCGTCCTACTTATCTATTTCTTCCCACTTTTATCTCATCCCATCCTACCTTTTTTAAAAGAAATATTTTACGTGTCATATTCTACCCCTTTCCTGTCATGCACAAATTAGTTTAATTAAGATTAAATAACTCTTTTTATTTTATTTTATGAAAAGTATTATATGATTTAATTTGTTAGCTCTCTTCCTTGCATTCCTAATTATTAAGATTATGTATATATGATGGGTTAGAATATGATCAATGTTTCTTATAAGATTTAAACTAATTTGTTTGAGTAGGCTAGATTTAGAGTATATTTGATTTGCTTTTGAAATTATTGTAACACATTTTAATATAAATTTAACAGTTAAAAAAATTAATACAAAAATAAAGATTATAATCCGTCTAACAAAATTAATTTTGCTTAAAACATAATCTTATAACCGTGTATCAAACAAGCTTTTAGTTTATATCTAGCTAACACATTATTAAAAAATATATTGTTAGAAGAGTCTCTTAAATTGTGGTCACCCTAAATAAAGAGGTCTATTGAAAAACTCACATGGTAGGTAGCTATGGGTAAAAAGAGACATGTTGAAGTTTCACATCGACTAAAAATATTATCGAAATAAATTATATAAGTGAAGATCAATCTTCACCTTACGAATTGGATTTATAGGGTTGAGTTAGATTTATAATTCACTTTTAAATTTTAACAAATACACCTAGGTAACATGAGAGAAATCATCAATAAATATAATAAAATATTTAAAACCATCAAAGAATTCAATGGTAGGTCCCCAAATATCAAAGTGTACAAGCTCAAACATTTTATTACACTTGGATAAGGATGAAATAAATGGTAATATTTAAAAAGATGGCAAGTATCACAATGCCAAAGAGTGTAGTTGTTAAAGAGGAATAGAAGATAGCAGTTGTAGAACTCTTAGTGTTTACAAAATTTTCCAATATGTAGTAAAGACCTTGTAAGAAGAATCCTTCACCAACGTCTTTTTGGTGACAAGGTCCTCAAAAAACATGGGAAGAAAAACAACATGACAATCAAGTGTTTAGGTGAGTTTTTGAATCAAGAGCAACTGAACAGGAAAATAAGGAACGTACAAGGCCACATCTTTAGGGAATAACTCGAGTTTTCCTTTCCCAATAATAGGAACACCATAACCATTAGCAACAGACACATGAGATGGAGTATAATTTTTTTTTTTAAAATCTAAAAGATTGGTTAATTTGTTCGTCATGTGATCCGCGGCACCAAAATCAACAATCCAAAAATCATTCACGCTACTATATTTCATAGCAGTTTAAAGTGCAGTTGGCATACCTTCGATGCTTTCATGAGAAGGAAGCTCGGAGTTCCCCAAGAAACCAACAAACTTACCAAGAAGGATTGTGGAATTTGATTTTGCATAACTTGAAACTCCCTTATCCCCCTTTTATTGAAGATATGCAGCAAACCCATTTATAAGAGAAATTGGATTAGAGTTATAACTTATCGTATCTCTCTGTAAGATCTCTTCAACATGAGCTTTGTGCTTTGGGTATCCTTGTCCTTGGCAAACTTTGGTTTTTGTTCTAGATGAAGAACCCAATACCATTCCATTAGATGCCCAAGATAATGATAGTGTTCACACTTTAAATCTGGTCGCTTGCCTTTGTAAGATATTTTCCCTTTAGGTTGATGATTATAAGCGTGGGCATGAGTAAGATGACAGAGACTTGTGTTCTGCATTCAAGACTTTCTTCGCCACCTCTTCTTTTTGAATCGTAAAGCAAACAAACAACAATGGCAAGAGTTTCAGGGACATAAGAATATGACTATGAAGATCTTCGTATTCAAGACCAAGACTTGCTAGCAATTGGAAATTTTAGTCTTCTTCAACACATTTACGAAGTTTACCAGTCAATAGTGTATGGATGGTACACCTGAAGTTCATTCCACATTCTTTTTAGACTGCCAAGTAATTGAACAAAGGGTTTACTTGATTGTTTCAGGTTGACAATGTCTCATTGGAGTTCAAATATGCAAGCAGAGTTATTTTGTTGACAATACATATCACTATGGTCCATAGTTGCGTAGCATCTTAGCATATATATAATTTTTATCATGGTTAATTCAGATTGATCACATTGTAACTAGAGTTAGCTTAGTTAGTTACAAGTTAGTTACTCTTGTAACCAACTATATAAACTATAATAACAAGCTCTCTTGTTAGTTAATTCTCATTCTATGCTAATTCCAGTTTCCTCCATTTTCTTCCTTCTTTAGCTTTCTCTACAAGTTTTCTTTCATCCATGACAAACATGGATTTTGTTATGGTATCAAAACACTTCTTTTGAAGAACTCTGCTGCGCAACTCATCATCCTTGATCTTTTCCATTTTGTTCATTTTCTTTCTCTCATTATCCTACATTATGAGTACCGAACAGATACAACGAGGTCAATCTTTAACCATTCACACCCCAATTATCTTCATCCACTAGAAAATCTTGCAATAGCATTGGTTTATCCAGTACTCAATTCATCGAATTATAATTCATGGAGTTGATCAATGCTAATTGCATTGAGTACAAAAAACAAAGTTGAATTTGTTGATGGTTCGATTCAATGATATACATCAAATCAGCCTCTCCATGTAGCTGGGAAAAGGTGTAATAATATGGTGATTTCTTGGATCGTTCATTCAATATCACCTTCGATTAGACAAAACATTTTTTGGATGAATGATGCACGAGATATATGGAAGGATCTAAAGTCGAGATATTCACAAGGTAATTTGTTAAAAATCTCATAATTGAAACATGACATGACATCCATCTGACAAAGTGATAAAATGATAATTGATTATTTTACAAAATTGTGTATTATTTGAGATGAATTAGTGCCCTTCCATGATCGGGTCAATAAAAAAATATTGATTTAATTATTGATGAGATAAATTGCACTTAATCTAAAGTTTACCGATTCACTTCCTCACAACCTAGCATTTTATGTCCCTGGATATCTTTACTCTAGTTTCAAAGGTTTGTAACACTTGCTTCCTGAGCTAGGGGAGCTCCTGTCCCTTGCTATTGCGGTAACATAAAGGACAACATATAATATATTATATGTTATGATTAGGTAATATTATTAAATGTTATGATGAATGTCTTGATTGTTAAGTTACCTAAGATATCTAGCTATCCTTATGTAGTTATGTTATTATATATTTATTTATTTTAAGAAACTCGTGTATCTTATAACCATTCTTTTTCTTGTTTGAGAAAATTTCTAACGCAAATGGAATGACCATGATACCTTCTTTTCCTTTTGGACTTGATTATCCTTCATTCAGTTCGAACCATACCAGTTGTCAAAGGACTCAAGGGCTAGTCCAAGGTTCCAAATTTTGCTTGGTCAGTTGGTAGCACAAGTTTTCAAAATATTAGTCGCTTACATTACATATCAATCAATTGGATAGAAATGAATAGACCCTTGACTTGATTCTTCTTGTTATATTCATATTCCTACTTTGTATGGTTAGCACTTAGCAGAGTGATATCTTTGATGGGGTATGACAAAAATTAGCATGCAATAATCTACTTGTAAATATGCAGTTTCATACACATAATGATCGAAATGAAGAGAAAAGAAATGAATAAATTAAAAAAGTTATATTTTCCTTACAACACTGTATGATATTCTTAAAAATGGAATAACTTCTATGTAATTTTTTTTCTTCAAATAGACAAGTGTTTTTTTTATTATCATTTTATGATATATTATAGCCAAAACAATACTGAATTTTCATATTTACCAAGATTATGACATAAACAACTTACATTTATTATCGTGAAGTTCTTAAAAGATAGTACATTTTATAGTGATTTTTTCCCCACCGAAAAAATATATATAAAACCAATTAAATACGTTATTAGTAGATTTGGGTAATTGACTTTGGGCGACATTGTACTCATAGGAGCACCAACCCAAGATTAACGTGTGCATGAAATCATTGTTATCCTAATTGCAATGATGTTGGGTCCTTTCCTTCATTGCAATTTGAAAGAACCATAATATCCTGCTTCTAACTTTTACCTAACATTGCTTAATTGAGGTCTTATGTTGAATATGATTCCAAAATTCGGACCCTATAAAAAATTCTCCTCTGTACCAACATTTATGAGAACCGCAACAAAATGAGGACCCCTTTTAGTTTGCAAAAAGCTCGAAATGAATCATTAACAAAAGTTAAAAATAAGACAAATTAACAAGAAAATGTAGGATTTGCATCCTCTTACAATTAATTAATTATACTGCATAAAAAGGTACGTAGCTGTGGAAAGCAAAAATTAATTTAATGGTTGAGGGACTTCTACAATATAAAAACGATGGGGTAAAATCTAATTAATTATTGAAAAGAAATTCAAAACACCAGAATGATGTGTACCCCCTTTATGCTGCACAAATCATCAGCCACCAGAGGATTAGATTAGATTCTACCACAATTTTTCTTTGTCGTTTATCTTAGATCTCATTCTTTGTATTTTGTTTTGCACATAATTTGAAACAAAGCTAATCGAAATCCAACATTAGATTGGCTCTGCTTTAACCATCAATTTCATCTTTGCCGGTGTTTGAAATCCCATTTCATATTACCTGGTAGATACTTAAATATCATAGTTTAATTTGTTATATATACTTTGCCGTGCACTACTTCAGGGAAATCTAATTTCATTTTGTTGTTAGAATAATTTATTATTTATGTACTCTAATTTAGATTTTTAGTTAGAAAAATAAAAGAGCAGATAAGTTATTTCTACTATCTTGATTAATCAATAATTAATAACCTGACCCATAAAAATGATGATATTTAAAAGTCATTATAAACATTAATTAAGTTCAGTTGATAATGCCTAAAAAAAGAAGTTCAGTTGATAAGGAGAATTCATTTTAAGGAAGAAAAAAACTCTGATAATATCTACAATTTATTAACAAAAATTGATCCTATTATCTTGCTAAAAGAATATTAAATTCATTAATTACAATTGAGACTAATAGACATTAATTGATAACATCCCTACTGCAATAATATTAACAATAGTTGACCATACAGTGAGTGTGTTATTTTTTGCAATGTATTTTTAGAATCTTTTTTTAGAGAATATTTTAGTATCTTAAAATATGCCAAATTTTATTTTAGTTTCTTTAAGAAATTAATATGATTTTAGTTTTTATATTTTAACAGAAATATATGTTTCGTGTCTCTAATAAAGTAATAATTAACTAAAACTACATCACTTTTAACAAATATAAAAAAATCAAATGCCATTTAATTTTTTATATAAACTAAAACCGAGTTTTGAAATAAATAACAAAAATTTATATTTTATCCGTTCTTTTTCTTATTTACTTTGGAAAAAGACCTATCATTTTGTGTGACGCGGAAGGTGTTCAGTAAGGAAAGATTTGATCCTAAATTTGAACCTAGAACAAAATGCCCAAGTGTCTCTGCCAGTTTGGTTGATTCGATGTTATACGACAACAGTTGACCATAACAAAATGTTATGCGTCCATGCACTTTACGCAACCACTTAATTAAAATTATTGTCCATTGAGTACTCCATCTTAAAGATCTAAACTTGAAATTCTATTGGGACCAACTCCGACTGAGATAGAACTTGTTAGAAGAGAATATTATCTCAATACGCAATTTGCAACCCCAAGTTATTAAGATGTAACTAAAATACTGTCTTCAAAATGTCAGTATAAACTAGTAAATTATGTGAGTTTACTACCATAATGTCCACACATCTACTTATTTTTTAAAAGGAGTATTTTAGTGATATAACTATCATTTTCTTAAAATATAATTTATTAAAATGCTTATACACACACATTAATAATATGAAATTGGAGTTATTTTTTGAAAGGAAAAAAATATTCCCATTAATGATTACTAAAATTTAATTTAATATATAAATACTCTTTTTAAAATAAACTGGTTATTTATTCATGTTTTGTATAAATTCACAATATATTTATTTAAATTTAATTAGACTGTACTGATAATTTATGAATAAAAAATAATATACTAATAATTTATATAATGTTTACATGGTTAATTAATAAATTATTATGTATGATAAAATAATTACTTCAAAAGTCATTTTTAGGATAATTTCTAATTGGTGGACAGTTTGAAATTTTTATATTGACAGAATAAAAAAGCTTAAACTATTTATTTTAGTAACATTCATAAAAATAGTTTATTCAATTTTTTATGATACTTAGTTATTATAAAATATATAGTTACTCATAGCCAAGTTTCAGGGTTCAAAATTACCTCTATTTTTTTTCTTTCTATTTCTTTTATTACTAAGATTTTGATAAAATAAATAAAAACGGAAATGATATATATCAAATGGAGAGTAACAACTATTTTTTATAAAAGCTTAATAACGAAAGAAAGGAAGTAAAAAAGAAATTAAAAAAATAATATTTTCTCAATCATCAGTTTCAAATATTTGTTCCTAGGATTGTTATCCGTGGTAATTATTGTTCTATATTTGTATTGGTTGAGTGTGAAAATCCTTTTCTTGAGTTGATGTGTCAATGAAATTGATAATTTATTTTTTCCATTATTGACAAATATTTAATATTATTTTATTAAAAAAATTAATGAAAAAGGTTTGAATCCATAATTTTTTTTTAAAAAAAATTATAACTTCTTTTTTTCTTCTTCATGTAGTTATTAAGTAAATTATATAATTTTTTGCCTCTAGTGATTAAATCAATTTTATAACTTGACGAAGACAATCCATCCTATGGACACCGAGTTGGTGCCAATGATAAATGCTACCCCACGTTGTCAAATGTCGAGCACTTCACACAGGTTGAACAGAAGTTTCCAGCCTCAGTATAGCATTATTGCCTATCTAGTCAATTATGAAATCTTTAACCTCCATAACCATCACTCGCCATTACCTAACTTACTTAGCCCAAAAGTGATAATTAGCCAAGCAAAATTAAATAAACCCGCGAAAGACTCTGTTTGCCATGCCCAAATAAAGTTTTCCAATTTCAATATTTCATGTGCCCCCCAAGTTTTGTCCTCCGGAATACCGGAATAATTAAACTCCCTAGCTAGTGGTTTTTCCGTGTTCATTGAGTTTTAGGTTATATTTAGTAAAATTAGTTGAAAAATTAGTTTATTAAATTAGAAGTATTTGATAAAATTAATTATTGAAATAATTAAAAAATATAAAATGATAAAAAAACTAATAATTATTTAAAATAGGTAAAAAATAAATAAATATATCGAGAATAAAAGTAAAATAAAATATAAAAAAATTAAAAATTTGTATTTTAAAAAATCATTACTTTAAGTAGTGTTTCAAAAAATTTTAGAAACTATTGAAAAGTTACTAAAAAAAAGTTTGTTTATCGAATAATCAAGATTATATTTGGTAAGATATTTTAGTTAGCTTTTAACTTTTGTTATTAGCTAAAAAATTCAAAATTTATTTGATTATTCAGTAAACAAGTTTTTTTAATAGTTTTTTATTACCATCTAGAGTTTTTTGACATGTTACTCGTAATAACGTCTTCTAAAATGCAACATGTAGCTTCTAGTTTTTTTTATATATTTTTTTCCAATTTTATCTTCAATATATTTATTTATTTATTTATTACCTTTTCTACATAAATTATGACTTTATTATTTTTGTCATTTTATACTTTTTAACTATTTTAATAGTTAATTTTATCAAATACTTATATTTTAATAAGCTAATTTTTCAGCTTTCAGCTATCAACTTTCAACTATCAATTAGTTTTTCAATTTCTAGTTAATTTTTTAACTTTAAACTATATTTTTATCACACATAACCCAAATAAATTTTTAACTAATAAAAAAATAATTAAAATATCTTATTAAATATAACCTTAATTTTACAGACTTGATTGAATTTGGATAAGCTGTTTAGATTCGATCAAGCTTCCTAAGTCACAAGGCAATACTTTTCCAGCACATGCCTTAACACCAAAAGTGATGTACTACTCCTACCATGCTTAATGCCATTTTCCACTGTTCCATCAAATGATAGGACGTTAGAGTATATTTGGGTAATTTTATTAAAAATATTTATAGGAGAACTAGAAATAAGAAGAATTTTTTTATATAAATTAAAATTAACTCTCATTTAGTTAAGTATTAACTAATTTATAGACGTATTTTCATTTTTTTTAAAGATATGTGAGTTTTTTTTACAAATTAGTTAATCAAAAATTAATTTTAACTCATAGAAAAGTTAATTTAATTTTTATTCTATTTTTTTTTTTGTAAAAACACTTCTAAAAATATTCACCAATCAAGACTTTATAGTGATTTTGAATTATTTAAAAATATAGATAAAACTAATTAGTTTTACATTTTACTTGTTATCATTAAAATTTGAGGACTTAACTATAATGTAATATGAGTTAAATAATTAAAAAATGTTTTATAGATACAAAAAAATAAGGAGAATTGAGTGTGATTTGAGAAAAAATATAAAAAGTGTGAATATAATTTATTCTAACTAGTAATTTTGTATGCTCAGATATTTTAATTAAAGTTAGTTAATACTAATAGAAAAAGGTAAAATTATTATATAAAAAAAGGATGTATATCAAATGCAATTTGAGAAAATAAAGGAATCTGATTATAATTTATTCTAAAAACTAATTTTTCACATCACAAATTTTTATTTGAAAATTTAGCCCAAGTTAAAATTCACCCCTGCGTTGTATCTGAGCATTAATGTGGCTTTCAAAATTATATGAACGACTTATGCAGCGATGTGAGTTAATTCATACGAATTGGTTTAATCAACAGAGAATTAATATCATTCAATAATGTTCTACAAATGTTTTAGATCCATTCTCTGTATTTTAAGGGAAGGCCTATTTCTATCTTGCTTTGGCTTTTGGCACGTACTTCCCCTCAGTTTTTTTGTAAGAAAAAAAATGTAACTTGGGTGGAAGAACCATACCCCCATGCTTAATCAATTTTTATTGTATCAGTTGAATGTCCTTATCACTATAACCGACCCAGAAAAGAGGATTTGATCAATTTGATTGTGACGATACTCAATCAATGGAGAGGAGATAGCGAAATTGTAAGAAGAAAATCAGTTGTCCCTGATACGTGGCAATTAACATGGAATGATGCTTGCAAAATGTTAAGTTGATATCAATTTCTAGACTATATTATAAACTATAAAGTATATGGGAATGTCCCAGACCACGATGAGGAATGTGACTCTGTGAGTAACCTGAGTCCAAATTTGTGGCCCTAAATTCTATAGTGTCTTTCTAAAGAAGGACAAGTTCCTCAAAGATAAGATTGCCAAATATGGATAGAGATTTAATTCTATCATGCCAAATGCCAAGTATGGTGTCGAGCAAACGAGAAAGTTCAAACGAAGTAGCTCACTAATAAATTTAGAGAGTATTTTCAGGACAATAATTAAAATAAAATTATTTATTAATTTCTTAACGATATACTCCAAGAATTCTTTTAATCTTATTATCTGCATGAAAAGTTTCAATGCGTTTTAAAAAATGTCTTAGTTAACTATCTGATGATTGTGTCTGCCTCTTAGTCTTAGGCACACTTGAAGTGGTAGACAGCGCCGCATGAACTAAATATTCATTCATTATTCAATGGCAGCAGCAGCTACAAAATCTACCGGCATAAAAAAAATCTTTAAAATCACCGTTTGAGTATTTTTAAAAATCTTTAAATCTTTAACAAACTATTCTTTATTGATCACTGTTTTTACTTTATTTGTTATTCTGCAAAAAAATGTCCTCCTTTTGCTTTCAATTCATACCAAGTTCTCATAGATAAACCTACTAAATGGACCTCATGGTAAGAATTTTGAATAATTTACAGAGTCTTTTAAATTCTAATTTCATTGTCACTACTGTAATAAAAATAAGCTGATAAAAAAAAATTGTAATAAACATATAGTTCCCGATGATAATTACCACAACTGATTGGTAAATTGCACTCAACTTTGCAAGTAAGGCTTGAATTAAACATTTTATTTAAAAGATTCGAGCTCAACAAAATTTATGAATAGTTAATTTTTTTACCTTATTAAACTAGAATTTTTTAATGTTGTGACATAGTATAATAATAGTTTAAATTGGGACTTTTCCTGGATGGCGAACTATCGCAAGAATCCGTCCATTCGAACCACTGACTATCCCAAAGCCCAATCAACATACAAATTAAATGGGTTGAACATAGCTACGCATACTTGGAGCCCATGGCTGCGAACATGACAACAGAAGTGAAAATTGGTTTGGCTTGATGAAGAAATGTTCTATTTCAGTTTGTGTGTTAATTATCTAAGGACAAAATTAATTTGATTAAAAATTATATTTACAGTTAACGATGTATCAGAATATATGCTAAATATTGTTTTCACTGACTCAAGGTCTAGATCTATCTTGAAATAAAAACTATTATAGATAGTCAATCATATTTTTCTTCAGATATTAATCATAAAAAGTTATTTCACGTTATGGTGAAAAAATGGTAGTTTACTTAATAAATAGTCATATTTTTTTATGAATAATATACAGAAAAATTAAAACTCTATAAAAAAATACAAGTTAAATAAACTCTAAGCACATCACAATAACAGCTAGAACAAACTAAGAAAAAAAAGGAATTTTTTTTAAAGGAAGGAAACGATGTATTACAGTTAGGGTGAAAATGGGTCAAACTGTCTATTGGGGATCTTTGGTCTAACCTATTTAAAATTTGGTTTTGACTTATTTATTATAAAGATCAAATTAAAACTTTTTGAAAAGTCTGCTTAAATAAAAAGTTCGAGTTCAAACTTTAAAGAAAATCTGTTAAGCTTACCAGACCTATTTAATATATATATTAAAACTTAAAAATAATATATTTATATTTAAAAAATATTTTTCCTTATTTTGAAGATGGATAATCAATCATTTTAAAAAATCACATTGAAAATCTCATAAATGATTAAGAGAAAGATATCTATAATTTATAGGATCATATTTGATAATTTATAATTTATAAGAAAAAACATATCTATTATGTTATTTTTTTATTTTTATTTAATCAGACTTTGTATACATGCCAAGCTCAAGTCTTAATAACTTATTTTTAACATGTAACAAATCAGGTTTAAGCTTAATGATAATGATGCGAGCCAGACTCAGTCAAAGCCTGACCTATTTCCACCCCTATCTTAGCTAACATTACCCATTATTTTAAAGTGAAATGCTAATAACATATTAACATATTTTTTATTATGGATTTGTCGTCCAAATAAAAAATAGGATTAAATAACTTTATTTTTTTATAATTAATAAAATTTAAATAATTATCTTATTTTATCATTATATTTAATGCATTATCTTTTTGTTTCTCATGTCATATAATTCATTTATCACTCATTTTATTTTATTAATACAATTTATAATAATAACACATTAATACTCAAATTTTTTCCCAATATTTTCTTTATATACCTTCTTTTATTTTTTTATTTTTGCCGAATATACCTTCATTTATCACACACCTTTATTATTTTTATTTTATTCATTCCGAAACTTTTATAGCTAGGTATAATACTTCTAATTTGTTTCCAATATTGTCATCATAATTCTAATTAAAAATTAAAGATAAAGAGTAACATTGTTAATTAAAAATTATAAAAATAAAAATAACTCTATAATTTTATGAAAATTTTAAAAAATGCTACTCTTTAATGATAAAGAGTATATGACATGAGAGAGAGAAAATTCTCAAGCATATAGAATTATTTATGCACGAATAGTGTTTTCAGTGTTTTCTGTAAGTTGTCTTTTTTGTTAGTTAGATTGACGCCCGTAGCTGATTGTATATAAGTTGAAATACATGTATTCATCATTCATTCTTTCAATGAGTTTCATTCAATCCATTTGATCTATTGTTGCTTTCTCTGCAACTTTTTGCTTCTTTCTCTGTTCGTTCATGTTCATCATGAACTTTATGATGGTATCAGAGTTCTTCAATTGAAGAGCTTTGTTGCACATCCTCTGATTTTGTTTTCTTTTTCGTCTTTGATCATCATGAGTGAGAGTCAAGATACTCCGCAAGATTCATCCCAAAATGTTCATAGCCCCTACTACTTACACCCTAGTGAGAATCAGCTATGCCATTGATTTCGCTTGTTCTTGATCTCACGAATTACAATTCATGGAGCAGATCGAAGCTCACTACGTTGAGTGCAAAGAATAAAGTAGAGTTCATCGATGGAATAATTCGCAAGTCTACGACGAATCACGCGTTGTTTCTAGCGTGGAAGAAATGCAATAATATAGTGGTTTCATCGTTAGTGCATTCTGTGTAAACTTTGATCAGACAAAGCATTATGTGGCTTGATGATGCAGTAGACATTTGGAAAGATTTGAAGTCGTGATACTTGCAGAGAGATTTTCCAAGGATCTCTGATTTGCAATAGGAATTAGCAGCAATCAAACAAGGCGATTCTTCCCTTACAAAATACTTTACAAAATTGCATGTAATATGGGACGAATTAGAAATCTATAGACCATATTCTTTTTGCGTTTGTGCAACTAAATGTACTTGCAATGCACTTACTGATATAATGCAAAGAAAAATCCAAGACCACGAGTGCCTTCATCAAATGCACCTGTTGTTCATATTTCCAATGACTCTCTTTCAAGTCATTCACCTATTCATGAGTCTTCAAGTACTTCCTCAAATATGGTTCCATTTGATCCTCTTCTTCGAAGGTCTGAAAGACAAATACGAAGGCCACAGAAGTTTCATGACTTTCACATCAAGTATACATAAGTTGTTACCACTCATTAACTAGGAATTATATATCCTTTATCCTCAGTTTTATCTTATGACAAATTGTCACCATCTTATCATAGTTTTATCTTATCCATTACTACTTAAACTGAGCCTAAGAGTTATACTGAGGCTGCCAAGTCTGATCAATGGGTCAAGGCTATGCAAGATGAAATTGCAGCATTGGAAAAAAATATACTTGGGGTTGTCGCTCACTTACCTCCAAACAAAACTGCCATTAGATGTCGTTGGATTTATAAAATCAAGCATCATGTTGATGGTTCTATAGAAAGGTACAAAGCTCGTCTTGTTGCTAAAGGTTACACTCAAGTCGAGTGCCAAGATTACTTGGATACATTTTCTCTTATTTCTTAAATAACCACAGTATGGTTGCTTCTTGCACTTGCCTCTATCAATAATTGGCATCTTAAACAGCTAGTTGTCAATAATGCTTTTTTGCACGGAGATTTAAATGAAGAAGTCTATATGATCATGCCTCTTGGATTACCAACATCTAAAGCAGGCCAGGTTTGCAAATTGCAGATGCCTCTTTATGGCATTAAACAAGCTAATCATCAATGGTATGCAAGACTATAAACTTTCTTCACATCTCATGGATATAAATAATCCATCTCTGATTATTCCTTGTTCACTAAGAAACAAGATGGCTCTTCCACTGCTCTCCTTGTGTATGTTGATGATATAGTCCTCTCTGGTAATAATTTGGCAAAAAATTCCCATATTACACAACTGCTAGATGACAAATTTAAAATCAAAGATCTTGGCAATCTGAAATTCTTTCTAAGCTCTGAAGTGGCTCGTAGCAGCACGGGTATCAACGTCTGTCAAAGGAAATATACACTAGAGATCCTCTCTGATGCTGAAATGCTTGGTTGCAAACCTGTTTCAACCCCCATTGATTATAGTACACGAGTTCATCAAAATTCAGGCACTATTTTGTCTGAATCAGATACTTCTTCATTTAAAAGACTCATTGGTCGCCTTATCTACTTCATAAACACTCGTTCAGATATCAATTTTGTTGTTCAGACTTTCAGCCAATATGTTTCATACCCTACATCAGCTCACTAAAAAGCTGCTTTTCGCATCCTGCGATATATCAAAGACGCTTATGGTCTTGGTCTCTTATTTCCTGCTACTAGTGAAATTCAATTGAAGGCATTCAGTGACTTTGATTGGGCGGGTTGCATTGAAACTCGCAGGTCCATAACTGGTTTCTCTGTCTATTTAGGCTCTTCTCTTAGCTTGGAAATCCAAAAAGCAAGCCACTGTTTCCAGAAGCTCTTCTGAAGCCGAGTATCGAGCACTTGCTAGTGTTGCATGTGAGTTGCAATGGCTCACATACTTAGTGATCTATGTGTATCTTCCAAGCAAGCCTTACTTTTTCTGTGATAATGGTTCAACACTCCATATTGCTGCCAATCCTGTGTTTCATGAGCGCACAAAGCATATCAAAATTGACTGCCACATTGTGTGCGAGAGATTGCTTTCAGGCTTGATCAAGCTTCTTCCTATTTCTTTAGCCAATCAACTTGCCGACATATTCACCAAAGCTTTATCTCCTGATGCTTTTCGTCTTCTACAACTCAAGTTGGGAATATCTAACACACATTCCTCAGCTTTAGGGAGGCTTTCAGCATATAGAATTTAATTATGCACTAATTGTTTTCTGTTATGACAGTTAGAAGCAATTATAGTTAATTGTATTTTCTGTTAGTTAGATTGGCGCCAAAAGCTGATTGTATATAAGTTAAAACACGTATTCATAATTCATTTTGTCAATGAAATTAATTCAATCCATTTGATCAATTATTGCTTTCTCTTCATGTTCGTCATGAATTTTATGAAAGATAATGCATTAAATATGATAATGATTGCATTAATGATAAAATATTCAAAATAAGATAGTTTTCTAAATTTTTTATTAATTATAAAATATGAGATTGTTTAATTTCATTTTTTACTTGGAGTCAATTAGACCAAGCCTTTTGTTATTTGCTGAATTTTTTCAGGAAAAAACCAAAAAGAATAAATAAAGTTCAACCCGAGACTCACTCCTCTTCCACGGATCAGCGCTTAAGCCTGCGTTTCTTCACTGTGTAATGTGTTGTGTGAAGCATGAAAATATAGCTCAATTTTTATGCTAACGCATTTTAAAATCATAAACGAGTTTGTTTAGTTCCTCCTTTTTTTAAGATTTCCCTAAGTTCAGTTTATTCTTAAGTTCCTACTTCCCAGAAGCCAATGAAAAATTGAACTACAAAATTTATAGTATAAGTTTTTAAACTATAAGAATCTATTTAATTTTTTTTTAATGCTGCATGAACATGTAGATTAATTTACCTTTTCTTTTTGGCGTATTCTACATTGAAGCAATGTTATAATGATAGATATGACCATGGGGTTTGTAGGCCATAGGGTATCCTCGAGGAAGTGCCAAGGTTACCTTTGGATAATATATTAATGAGTAGTGAATAAAACTTGATATCAAAAGTGCATCAAGGAACACAAACATTTAGGAGATCTAAGAGACCCTTTTTAGGTTGTCGTCGTTCTCAATAAACTTTTTCATAGATAAATAAGGGAGGGTTTCCACTTTCCACTGAGCTGCAAAGTACAAATACAACCGCCCTTTGCTTTTTAATCCAATTTCTGGCCGAAACCACGTCAACTATGTTGTAATACTAGTACAATTGTTGTTTGGTTTTAAAAGTGCTTATCTACAAGTGTGCGATGATACTTGATCTTGAAACTATTCATCAAATTAATGACATGTGGAGATGAGTTAATTTCCAATACGAGAGAAAAGGAAACAAAACTATCACGGCTCTTTATATAGAAAAATCCCTCTAAGCTCCTTGACATTAAATTAAATATTTAATGCGATTAACGTAATTAATAGAACCCACCAAAACTATAAAATTCAGGTCATAGAACCATATTTGTGAAAGTTGGAAAACACGACATCAATTATATACCAAATCCCAGTGTCCACTGCTACCAACAATTTCCTGGTTATTCGGGTCAATGCAAAAATTTGAATTAATTTTAGTTAATCTATGCAATCAAGGCCGGAATTCAAATTCTCTATCCAAGGTTTAAGTGTGTATTTAAACGAACATTGAAATAATTAATTTTGAATAAAATTAATTTTAGTTATAATTGATTTAAAAACCAACATGTGAAAAAAAAATTAAAATTAATTTTAAACTCAAATTCAATTTCATAACGTGAAATCGTTATGCACCAATAACTTATATAACTTATAGCTCCTCACACGAGAAATAAGAAATGGACAAAAATGAGAATGGGGACTAATGCCTAAAATTTAATGCCATGGACCCCAAATATATGTGAAAGTTGAATGATTGCACATTTTTGCAGGCAAGAAGTAGTGAGCGAGAGCGACGTGAGAATACAAACAGCCCCTTCTGTGCCCTTTCATGACTACGAACAAAATGCTTGATCAGATCAGAAATCCCAGCTATTTCCATTTTCTTCTTTACTTTAGAACATTGTCATAGACGCACTAAGTTATTTGATAAACAACAAACACATTAGGGTCACTCTATTTTTCACAATCACGATATTGCTAATATTGAGATAGCAACTAAGATGAAAACTATCCCTACCAAAAATTTGTAACTAACACAATATGGCAACATCACATGTTAAAGCTGCAGTTCATTAAAACAATTTGGAAGAGCATACTTTTTTTTTTTTTTATGGCCAAAATGTTAATTTGTAATTTTTTTGTTAGAGAAGTCGAATACGTGACATTTCACCGTTAAACATAAACAAAACTTGTTGTTAGGTAAAAATATAGAATGTCCCCATACTTTAGATACAATTGGAAAGTATGAAATAATTTTAAAATTAAAATTCTAATAATTGTACAATCAAATTTGATTTCAGTCAAAATGATAGATACTTGCAAATACGCAACAGCAACAATCGGTGCACGTGGCTTGTAAAGTTGGTTTCTTCCATTAACTCTTTTTGTTACACACCGCATTAATTAACATCTTCAGACCCACTTAGGTAGTAGAATTAAACCGAAACAAAGTGGGTGATCCCTTTTTGAAGCAGAGGTAATGTACAGAGGAATGCTGCTACTCTAAGCCTTTTTTTTCTCTTTCTAAGACAAAAATGTATCCCAAAAATCTTCTTTTCTAAGTTCTGACCAATGCAGAATTCATTCACCACCTTCAAGCTGTTTTTTTTACAGCGGTCTTAAATAAGAGGATGTATAATTTTTTGTCCATGGAGAAATATAGAAACCCTCCAACAGAATGGGTCACAAAAGACCCAAAACTAGTCCCCACAATACAGTGCCATGCCGGTCCATACACCCCATCAAATTCCTGCAAAATCACAACCACCCAACCAAATTCCATTGACCAACCAATCAAACCACAGAGACAAAATTTTGAATCACCAAAAGTGTTGATTATCAATTTAGTCCCCAGATTTTTAAGAAGTTAAAGACCAAATTGATAATTATGCCTCACCAAAACTTGCTAGTAAATCCCAACACAAGAAAAAATTAATTAATTAATCTAGCAATTTTTTTTAAAAAATCAATTGAATAGTAATAATAATACAATACAATGATTATTACAAAATTGTACCTTCTTGAGGGAGAGAGCAAGGGTTTTGGATGTGAACTTCTCCATGCTATCTATGGCCTTTCTAGCACAATCCACAGCATGGATCTGCATAAAGGGTGGCATATCAACCGAAACCATTTTGGCACCATTGATTGCAAAGACATCTCTTAAATTAGCCTGTGTCCCACAGAAGGATCTCCTTCTACCCCCACCCGGAGCCAAAGACGACACGGACATTCTATCAGCAGCAGCAACAACAACAACATCATGTTTCTCCAAATGAGGATTCCTAGGTTTTCCTTTTAAAACCTTAGCATCCTCGACCATGCCCTTATCATTATGATCACCAAGTTCCCTCCTTTCCAATTCCAAACAGTGCCTTTGGGGCTTCTCTTTGTGGGTTCTCTTCACAGGCACAGTAACAGAACTCTCTTTCCCTTGTATGGCTTTGGCCTGCAAATGGGTGTCAATAAGAGGAGAATGTTTTTGGGGTGGACGGGTTTTGTGGGTTTGACTCAAGTTTAGGTTTGTCAATTGTTTTACTAAGAAAGAGGGTTTATAGGTTTGGATGAGATCTGGGTTTTGGTTTGTAGGGTTCGATTCTGGAGCTGCTAGATTCCGACGCTGTAAGGGGTGGTGTGCCATGATAGAACGGTGTTGGAAAATGGAGAAGGTGGAAATTGGAAAAATGGAAAGTGACTTTTTTTCTCTTTCCGTTTGGTTTTGTTTTGTTTGTGGGAGAAAAGATATCAGACACAGATAGTGAGATAGATAGATGGGGTTGTAATGTAGAGTTGTGTTGTCTTGTTATATGTATTTTAGTAGTTCAAGGCGTGGTTCAAGGGAAAGTAATTATAAATATATATTTGTAAACATATTATTATCCTTATTTTTATTTTTAATTTATTTTTATATGTTGTATTTATATAAAATAGTACGTATCATATTTCCAATTTTAAAAAAAAAATACGCTTAAACAGATGGGGTCACCTTGCGTCTTCATAACCACTTATACTGTGCACTAGATGGGGACTTGTGTGGTGAGATAGAACAACAGTGGTAATTAACTTGATTTTTTCAAAGAAATATCTTAAGTTTAAATATTTTGGCTAAATTATTAGAGGGGGATATTTTTTTTTTAATTTAAAATTTGAGGGTAAAATTTAAATTAATATACAGATAGAGGTAAATCATAATAGATGTTGTAATATCTGATATGATTGCTATTTTTTAAAATTAAAATCACAAAATATTTTAGATTTTTCTTAAATTATGACTTTAAAATTTAAAGCATAATTTTGTATTAATTTATTTTATTTTACCACTTTAAAGTTTAAAGCACAAATTTTTTTTGTATATTTTTAATTTTTTAAAAGTAATTTTTAAATTTAATTATTTAATAAATGAATGCATTTTTACTTTTTTAATTTTATTTATTATTTTCTATATATTTTTAATTTTTTTAAATTTTTGGTATATTAATTTATTTAATATATTTATATATTTAATATCTTCTATATTTCTTTATATTATTTTATTTAATATATAATGTTTTACGACTTTAATTAAAAAAGTAAAAATTATAACATATATTATGAATTTCAATTCATAATTTGTAATATATGATTTATCTATTGAGATATTAATTTAAAATTTATTCTTGAATGATAAATTAAAAAAATTACTCGCATATGACACTTTGACCAAATATTTTGGATGAAGAATATAATTAAGAGAAAAATTTACTAAAAATGATCGATTTTATTTTTTTAAAATGTTTTCTTGTAGAGAAAATTTTTTGACAAATTTAATAAATACGCTATATCATGTGATTAAAAAAAATGATGTTTAATTCCCTCACGCACCATGGGGACTGTGGGACCGGGGATGGGGAGTTGTTGACCGTTGACCGGATACTCTTACGTTACGTATGAGAATGGGTATTGGGCAGAGGTTTGTAGTCGTAAGGTATGGTAGGTTAGGGGCATGGGTACAGAATAGATTATTATTGATTGATATTTTGAACTTTTTCAATTTAAGAAAATGGTTTTATTGCTGTTGTTGCATTGTTAACGTTATGAATTATGATGTTTAAAATTTTGTAGGGTTGTGTAAGGTAAGCCTAAGGCTTGTGTATTTTATGGAAAATAATAATTAATACAATATTCAAATGTTACATTGTAATCGTGTTTCTAGATTCGTAGTCATATCATAGCACACATGTGGGCGATGATGGAGTCGTAATTGTTGTTCGGTCTTTGTTAGTTAAAGGCTAATGGGGAAGGAAAATGCTGCCATGATGGACGCTTTACATGTCATTAATTGCAAGGAAAATTTGCTTTCCCCCTTTTAATCTAACAACGTTCATGTACACATTTATTAGTAAAATTTATTATTCTGTGAACATTTATATCATTGGCTCCTCTAAAATTTTAAAGCAAAGAGTTATTTAAAATGCTATCTAAGCTTAAAGTACTTTCCTTTCAAAAAAAAAGAAAAAAAAGAAAGAAGCTTAAAGTACGTTCCAAACTTAATTTATTTTAAATTAACAATAAATAAATTGATAATTTTTTATTTTACAAGAGTTTAATTTTATTAGAAGTATTTTAATTGAAAGATGGAAAAGTTAACTTACTGAGTTATACTGTTCAGTAATGTGGAATGCTGTAAGAATATATATTTATATGATTCTCTATACATTTTTTTTTGTGAACAAAGCATCTTTATTCAAAATTAAAACAAATATTATAAATATTGTAATATTAAATAAAACAATAGTATAATGTTAATTGGGGAAATATATGAACTTTTATTAATAATAATAATAATAATAAGAATAAGAATAAA
>PYAF01005012.1:757391-792104 GCA_007407185.1 Glycine tomentella
AACAAACAAAAATCTTATCTCTATTTTGTTAAAAAGAAGAACAAAAGTCTTATGGTATTAGGTGAAGTTAATAACTATATAAATCATATAATATTATTAGACTCAGTTAAAGATTAAAATTTTAAAGATATTATTTATCATAAAAATTATTTCTTCCAAATAATAATTTTAAAATTTTTAAAATATATTAAAGTAAATTTTATTCTTTATTTTTTATATCAATAATTTTTTTATATAAATAAGTTAGTCAAACATATTATCAATCACGATGACATTAATATTTTTTTGTTTAATTTTGGTTTACAGGCTAAACATAGATTAAATTGCTTAATTTTTAAAATGTTGTAAACAAAAAGGTTTAATTCACATTGATGTGATGAAATAACGTTTACTGTTCAGTATAATGTGGACAAATAGAGCAGAACCTTTTATACTATTTCAATGAATTATCAAACAATTCGGTCGACACCATTCCTCACCCCATTTCTCCTTTTCAAATTTCTCAAACTACATCTATGAATGTTCTGACAATGGAAGAACGGAAATGCATAACAACTTATTCTTTAAGTTGAAATTTTAGTTGGATATCAAATATAAAGAGAGAAGCATCATGGAAGATCTTTATGATTGTATCCTTGACATTTGCAAAGGACTTGTTTCTTTAAGTTAAAATTCTTAATAAATGCATAACGTACACTCATCATATTTCACGTCTTAAATTAATTGCTTTAAATTTTGAATTATTAATAACATGCTAGTAGTATACTCATAAAGGATTGGAATTCGTTCAAAAATAGATGTAACATTTTCGAAAATACACTAGCCCGTGATCATATAAAGTAATAAACCTGAATCAGTGACATTTGGTAAGAAACTCAAGAAGAAGACAAACCATATTTGACTTGTCCTTCGCTTGATCTTGATGATAGAAGATTTCAGCAGTCATATGATATCAAACATTGTATTGCACGTTGCAATTTAGAGACTATAAGTCAATATGTTATTATTAAGTGATTCTTATGGATTTGTCGAAGTGGATAACCTAAGTTAGGCTAAAATTTATTACAGTCCCACTATTGTTTCCTGTTGTCATGTCCCATTACATCTTGGAAAGTCAATACCCAGGTTAAGATGAACTAAAGCCCAACTTTGAACGACGTGTTTAGATAATTTTTGGTCCAATGTCATTTCTTCTGTAAAATATGGGAATTGCTATTCTTACTCATAAATTTGCTATTCACACTTCTCACGTGGCTTTAGATTTTGTTTTGAGAATATACTATTTTCACTTAAATAAAATTCCAGTGAAAAATAAAAAAAAATGTTTTCATTGGGTAAGAAATAATAAAAGATCATTCCCAAGGTAAAATATGCATTTTATCAAAAAGGTATAACAGAATTGGTTGACATAAAAAAAATGTTGAGGTTGAAAAACACCCAAATTAAATTGAATGACTTATACTTTTTTTCTTTCCTTATCGTATACCCATAAAAAGTACATTGAATCTTTTTGGAAACATATCTATAAAAAAAAAATCGACTAATTAAACCTATTTCTCGATTCAATAGAAGCCCAAAGAGGTGAATTTAACAAATAATGAGAGATATGTAAAAAAACAGGTCCAATTACGCCTATTCCTAATCCTAAATAGAATGGAAAAACGTAGGAATCTATATGTAAACATAGTATTTATTTAGATGCGCTCAAATGACCCCTTCTTATAATGAGAATGTATATAACCCCATTTTTGTCTGGTCCGATATGGAATGAACTTATAATCATGGAATTGACTTGATCATCAGATTTTCGATTATAAGTTCATAACCCTAGCCCATTCCCATTTTGGGCGGAGCAGATCTACTAATTCTTTAATTCTAGTTAGTAAGATAAGAGTTGAACTATTGTTTAATTTCTACAAACAAAAAAAATATTTAATATATTATTTGAATAAATTTAACGTCTCAATTAAAAAGAAGCGTTCAAATTTGTATCCCAGGACAGAATAGGAATTAAATCAAACTTCTTAAAACCAAATTAAATAGTAATATAATTTAAGACAGAAGATTAAAAAGTGCATTATAGCCTATTTTTATAAAATTCATGTAAAGTAGGAAAATAACACGGTATGATGGTATCGCAATTTTATGTTTTTGAATACAACGGTTTCAAAAGCCACGTGAATATGGAAAGTGACCTGAAAATGTTGCAGGAAAATAGTGCATTTCAGATTCATCAACATCGACATACGAGCTCAATTGCGTGTGTTGGTCTGTCTGTAATCATGCATCACCACGCCAATGAGCCCTTCCTGGTTAGCTAATCCATCAACGACCACGCCACGTTTAATGCTCCCATCAATTTCAAATTTTCAAATCCATTGCAACAAAATGCCAACAACAACAACAACAACAACAAAAACGATGTCGTCACGGTCACCACTGCCAACCTGAAATCAATTTCTGAAGCCAAAACCAGAGATGAAAAGAGGGAACAATTTGGTCGCATTGGGCAGACAACGATCCATTCAGATTCTCATCGCCATTGCGCTCTTATACGTCCTCTTCTTCACCCTCGAAATCCCCCTCGTCTTCAGAATCGCCCAACAACAACCACCCACTGACACCCGCCGTCAACTCGTTCGCCGCCAAAAAGGCGTCGTCTCCGCCTTGATCCTAAACGACGCCGCATTCGATTCGGAGCTCTACCAATCCGCCTGCCGCGAGGGAAAAGCCGTCTGGGAAGAACTAAAACTTAAATCACGGAGCCCGCGAGGCCTCATTTTAAAGCCCGAAAACCGATCCGGGCCGTGCCCGGGCTCCGTCTCCGTGTCCGGGCCCGAGTTTCTGGGCCACGGGAGCGTGATGGTGATTCCGTGTGGGCTCACGTTGGGGTCCCACGTAACGGTGGTTGGGAAGCCGTCAAGGGTGCAACGGAAGACGTGTCAGTTCGTGATGGAGTTGCAGGGGCTGAAGACGGTGGAGGGTGAGGAACCGCCCAGGGTGCTGCATTTCAACCCTAGGTTGAAAGGGGATTGGAGTTGGAAGCCCGTGATTGAACTCAACACGTGTTACCGCATGCATTGGGGTACTGCCTTGCGATGTGATGGTTGGAAATCCAGAGCTGGTGAAGATACTGGTAAGAAAAAGTATGTTTTTATTCACTATGGTTGTGATGTATGAAGCAAATTCGATGCCGATACCTTTTGGATACTGCAGCTATTTGTGAAGTATCCAAGCTTAAAAAAAGTTATGGAAATCCAATACGCATATAATATAGAAACATAGAAGCACTAAAGATGGAAATTGTCCTCTTTATGAATGATTACAAGAAAGTTGTGAGATTGATACTACAGCTACTTATAGACAATAGGAACTAATTTATAATCACAATAATCGGAAATATAAGGTGAGTTAGATGGTTAAGGGAGAAGAGAAGAGGAAAAAAGTCACGGATTCAATCTCCTCTACTAACACACTAACATTTACCAATAAAAAAAAATCAGAATGGTTTTTTATAATTTTTATTTGTTTTTCACAATGTCCAAGAAGTATGTTCTTAATTTGAATTTTCAAAATTGCAATTATATATACTTTCTTGCATTTTATAATTTTTTTTTATACATATTCAGATATATCTTGCATGTGTCTTGTGCTATATGTTTTTTGAGAATAATTGTATCGTTGTATTGTATCTGATACACTTATAGTATCCATGCACTGTAAGTTATGATCGGGATGAATTTAGTTGTTGCTTGTGTTTGATACAGTTGATGGGTTGTTGAAGTGTGAGAAGTGGATTAGGGGTGATGATGATGATAGGGATGCAGTGGAGACCAAGGCAGCGTGGTGGTTGAAGAGATTGATAGGGCGGACAAAACAAGTAACAGTTTACTGGCCATATCCATTTTCTGAGAACAAGCTATTTATTCTTACTCTTAGTGCTGGATTGGAGGGTTTCCATATTAATGTTGATGGGAGGCATGTGACCTCTTTTCCTTATCGCACTGTGGGTAATCAATGTTCTTCAACTTATCAGCCTGAAGAGGGTTCTGCTATATAATAATTTTAATGTTTTAATTTGAACAGGGATTTACTCTTGAGGATGCCACTGGTCTTACTTTGAGTGGGGACATTGATGTCCATTCTGTATTTGCTGCCTCTTTGCCTTCGGTGCATCCTAATGTTTCTTCGCAGCAGCATCTTGAATTTTCAACCAGATGGCGTGCGCCGAATCTTCCTCGCTATGGTGTGGAATTGTTTGTAGGTATCCTTTCGGCTGGAAACCATTTTGCTGAGCGGATGGCTGTGAGGAAGTCATGGATGCAGCATAGCTTTATCAAATCTTCTAAAGTGGTCGCTCGTTTCTTTGTAGCACTGGTAATGCGAACAAGTTTCTCAATTTTATCGTTACTTTGTTTGTTTTGTAGGTTTCTTAATAGTTGAATGGTTTTAACAGCACCGGAGGAAAGAAATTAATGAAGAGTTAAAGAAGGAAGCAGAATATTTTGGTGATATTGTTATAGTTCCTTACATTGATAACTATGAGCTTGTTGTGTTGAAAACAGTGGCCATATGTGAATATGGGGTAAGTTGTGTTGACTGTTCAAAGTTCTTTCAGTTTGATAAAGGAAATAGTTTTTAACTTAATATATGAGATGTGTTGTGCTGTTCACAGGTTCGCACAGTTTCTGCGGAGTATATCATGAAAGGTGATGATGACAATTTTGTAAAAATTGATGCTGTTATGAATCAAGCAAGGAATGTTCCACGTTCTATGAGCTTTTATATTGGGAACATTAACTACCGCCACAAACCCTTGCGCCGTGGTAAATGGGCTGTGACATATAAGGTAATCAGAACCTGTTGGCTGCTGCAATGCTTTTATCATAGTTAATTAAGCAGTAAGCATTGTCTTGGAAAAATATTTGTTTGTTATAATGTCACTACTAACAAAGTGTCTATATTTGATCCAAAGAATGTATGATCTGTGCATGAACAGAGTTTCTTTAGGCACAACTAAGCAAAAGCTCAATACAGTATTATGATATTAAAATAACTTCAGTACCGACTTGACTTCAACACATACTTCCTTGCTATTTTAATACTTTGCTAGCTTTTGATTGGTTGTCGTTATACGCATTGTGCATATACCATAATTACTCTGTGCAAGAATTGCTATTCTTCCCTGTCTGCAACCAGCCATCAGGTCCCCATTGTTTATGGTTAACACCTAGTTGCAGGCTTGCAGCAGCATAGTCAGTTGTCCGAATTTTATGGGCTGGAGACCACGAACCCTAACTGAATTTAACATTCAGTGAAAAGCTTTATTAAGTATTCAGAGAACTTACTTTAATAGAATGGGCCGTGATTGATTTAACAAAGGCTCTTGCTTCCTTAATGTTGTCACATCTAACTTCTTGCTGGTGATAATTTATTGTTGTCTTCTGCTTTCAGGAGTGGCCAGAAGAGGAATACCCACCCTATGCAAATGGTCCGGGTTATATTTTGTCTTCTGATATTGCACACTACATTGTATCTGAATTTGAGATGCATAAATTAAGGGTTAGTGTACTACTATTTCATTGCACATTCTCTCTGTTGTCCTGTAATGTCTCAAGTATCTTGATGCTGGTGCATCTGGTGTCCATAGTGGTTGAAGTTGTCGGTGTTTTCTTCTTTATGCAGTTATTTAAGATGGAAGATGTGAGTATGGGAATGTGGGTAGAGCAATTTAACAGAACGAAACCGGTAAACTATTTGCATAGCTTCAAGTTCTGCCAATATGGTTGTGTAGAAGGCTTTTACACAGCCCATTACCAATCGCCTAGGCAGATGATGTGCCTGTGGGATAAATTGCAGATGCAGACAACGCCAGAGTGCTGCAACATGAGATAACATTGAGGTATAGGTTGCCATTGAAGTAAACAAGTTTTGCAGACATAGCTTAGCTTCAATATTGTATATACAGTGGAGCTTGGATACTTAAATGTAGCCCTGTATAATGTGGCCTTTTAAATTTCATTGTTTATTTATTTATTCATTTGGAAAGACAATTCCATTATTTAGGTTACTCGATTTTGTTTCGGCATGGTAGTGGGATTGGAAGATCAACGTGAGGATGGGCGGGAACTATGGGTAGGGGTAGGACCATAGGTAGCGGGAACATTTTCTTTTTTTGAGGTAGAGCAGGAACATGTTAAATATACAAGTTTTGTATTTTTTATATTTTATATCTTTTTTTTTAAATTTTATACTTTACTCATTTTCTAAAAGATTAGTTTAATCTGCAGTAAAAATAAAAATATTACTTTAATCCTTATTATATATAACTGGGTTTTACTAGTTGAGTTTAGTGTTACCCGCAATACTGAGTACTGCCCCAGTGATATTTATGTAAAACAATGAAGTCTTGTTATCTTCATTATTTTTAAAAATAAGCTGTAAAATAAAATTAGCAACTATATATTATAACACATTAAAAAAAATTAGAGAACAATTATGCATGAAATGATACAAGTTAAATGTGTTTTTTTTTACAGAAACAGAATTAAGACATTTCATTCAAGATAATTTAGTAAATACAATAAGGGATATAATGGAAAACTTTGAGTGTAGCTTGGTCTGTTGCCTTCCTTGTAAGCAAGTGTGCAACAAAATTAACTGGCCTTTTTATAAAGTTCAGTCTATAGTATAAGTGAGGATTCTGCCCAAGAATTTCTTTACGCTCAGAAGCAATGTCTCTTATCTTTGTAACATCTTTAGCAAAATGGTTGATTTTATTGATTTCATATAACAATAGATAGATTTAGATGAAAAAATATTAAAATAATCTTACCATTTTTTTAATAAAAAAGTGATATTTGATATCCATAATTTATTGACACCCCATAATTTGGATATCCATATTTAGAAAACAAAAATAAATAAATAAAGTATCTATTTGTTTGACGAATGGTTAGGAGGGTTTCAACAATGGAAAAAGATAAACAAACACCCAAATAATACAATACCTCCTTCAGACACCAGCTTAGTTGGCTTTAAATTTATAATTTTATTATTTCAAACTATTAATTAAAAAGAAGAAGAAAAAATTGAAATTAAAAAAGAAATGAAAAGAGGGAGAGGGCTTTAAGCTTGAATGCAGAAATTGAAGAAGACGAAAAAGAGAGAGAGGGCTTTACACTTGAACGCAGTTATTGAAGAAGAGGGAGTATGTGTAGCTCTGATTCTTCTACGCACTGACACGGTTTAGCGGTCGCCACCGGAGGTGTCTCTGCCACTTCATTTGTCAAAAAACAAAACTTGCTGGAGGTGCTTTTGGTGTGTGCTCTTATCTTTTTATGGGCCGACTAAGTAACCGTTACTCAAGGTAAAAATTACAAATGATTTTATTGCAACTTTTGCAAGAAAGATGCTTGCTTTCTTCTTTTTTATATTTAATTGTTTCTTAGTACCCTTTTCCCTTTTTCCCCTTAAAGCAAATCATTTTTTGGTTTATGACCAAAGCTGGTTCCATAAGCTATAAGATACAATTTGGGTTTTGTTTTGTTTTGCTTTAGTTTTCTTGCTTTTGTGATCCATGCCTTTCTTTTCACGACTACAGGCAGTTAATCTCCTCCGTCTTTTTGTAACAGGGATCAGATCTTTTCTGTTGTCAGATACCATTCTCTGGAGTGATGGGCACTTCATACCTTCTCTTTTAGTGTTACTCAAGAGGTCAGAAGCAACTTTACACAGTACATCACTAACAATCAAAATAGTGATTCCCCTTCACTAGTTTCCTCGAAAACTTATTATTTCTGAAGGTGTAACATTGAACATGCTTTGCCAACTGGTATTTCTTGGCGCGCAGGAAGGGCTTGAGTGGATTTCATAGAATACATAGCGAGTCCTGTAAGATCTTCTTTCCTCTTACCTACTACTCCCTCCACAAGAGCTTTGAGCCCGACTGGGGCCTTTAAAGTTAAAACATAATCTTCAAGAAGCATTTTCGCCTCCACAAATGTCTTGGACACCTACCAAATAATTGAATTTAATAGTCATAACACATAAAAAAAAAATAATTAACAGGCAGCAGACCTGCCAAGACAACAGTTTGGTTCTGCATAACTAATGAGGTCCATGATGCAAAAGACTTTTCAAGCTACGATAAAAATGTGATGCATTCAGATGTTTAAATTAGAATAAAAAATGGTAAACCAAAACAAAAAAAATCATGTCCCCAATTATGGCGATTACTACTTGCTGTGCTCTCTGCCTCATGGGGATTCCTTAGAAGACAGTAATTGTCAGATTTTGAAATTAAGGATGGAATTTCAACCTGGTACTGGTCACCCACCCAAAGAATTATGTCTGGTTAACCAAAAACATCATAAACACCAGAATATTCTGAAGAAAGAGATTGCTCGTCAATACAATTCAGGTCATTAACTTGTACTGCATCATCCACCTGTCCAAAATTTGAACACAAAAAAATATTAAAAAAATGAATAAGCACACAATAGGAAGTGTATCAGGTGACTGAAACTAATTTTAAGCATTCCATCTTACATAGATGGTCAAAATTAGTTTCATTTAAAGCTTATATGTTTCTTGTTGCTAGGGAGGTGGACAATAGAGCAATAGTTGAATCTAAGGTTAATTGAGCCTTCTAAAATTTGATAAATCAATTTACTATTGTCAACCTGATGATGCTTTTTTTTGTAGTGAATCGACAACACAAACAAAGTAGCAAGAATAGACACAGCCTGTATCCTTTATTTCTTCCAACTGTAAGTAAAATTGATAGTTTGTTTAATACTTTCCTGGTAAAATGCTAGTGAATTTACCAAAATTCCCGAGAGATTCAATGGTAATGATAATTTTTCTCTTAACCTTCATCTAGGAGTCAAACTAGCGAACCATTCCACTAGTCAACCTAAATTATACTCCAAGACATCCCAAATTAAACAGCAACATCTAGGGAATAAACCAACGAAGTTGAAAAAGATTCCATATACCAACCAAATAAATTCACGAGAGGAACAAGTTGATATACATATTTCATATGAAGTAGGTAACAAAAACGCGAGAAAAACAAATCAACAAAGCAGATCCATTGGCTGAAGTACTATATATATGAAAGGAGAAGGAAGTCTCAGATAATATAACATAGAAGATAACGTAATTTGATAAGATGGATCAAAACCAATTACAAGACTAGGAAAATGCATCAAAGTTCATCCTCCATCCTCAAGTACTCTCCCACATCGGCCTGGTGCAGAACAACAATCCCGTTGGGATCCAGCTTCCTACAATCCAACGTGGACTTGGCGGCGATACCGAAACCCAACGGCACGTCGGCCATGGAGAAGACGACAACCCCGTCACCGGCAGCGATGTTTTCGGAGAGTTTCCCGAGCGCACCCTTCAAGACATGGTTGCCGTACAAGAAGGACATCTCGGACTGGGGCTTGAGCCAGACCTTGTGCTTGGCGTTGGCGGCGAGCAAGTTGAGGGCCTGGACGGTGAGGTGGAAGCTGCCGCCGTGGGTGTATTTCCCGATGCAGGTGCCGAGGGAGACGAGGTTGGGGCGGGCGACGTTGGTGGCGCGCTTCACGAGGGACTCGCTGGCGTAGAAGATCTTGTTCTTGTGGAGCCGGAAGCAGTAGCGTCCAGGGTTCGAATCGGGACCTTCGTGCGAGGGGTTCTCTACGATGTTCTTCAGGTTGTTTCCGACGAACTTGAACAACTTCTCGAACACTGCGCTCGTCTCCTTCTCGTCCAAAGGTCTCATCCTTCCTCTTCTTCTTCCTCTTCCTTCTAGGGTTTTACACCGCAATTAGGGTTTAGCAATAGAAAAGGAAGAGTTGAAAACTTTAGATGAATAAAGAGTCGAAAAAATAGTACTAAGGCCCAAGTCTAAGAACTACGGGCCTCGTGAACATAAGCCGACTACAAACAATTCAGCTGGAGCTGGTCACTTTCTATTTACATCTCCCCGCTATTCTAAGTACACCCCCATACCCCCTTTCTACCTCTTAAATACCCGTTATACCCTTTTTCTTAAAAAGTACACCCTCTTGAACCCCTTTTTCTCTTCTTCCAGTCTCATCTAGGGTCATCCTAACCTCAATTGTTTCACACATATTCTCTTTGGAAACGTTGTCCCATAGTTCCATTGACGACGTTCATTGGTTCTTCTCACTCGCAGGGACATGTATGTGAGCAAATATAATTTTCCACATGCTAGAAACTTGAAACAGTATTCTGAATTGAATTGGAAATAAAACGTCTCTTTTCTGTTAATAAATGGTTTATCTATTATCAATTCATTAGCTAAATAAAACCAAAGGGTGTCAAGTCAAGCAGCTTGTTCAAACTTCAAAGTGTGGCGGCAGGTATGAGGCATCACATGGGCATTCTGTGGAGTGTGAAGAGATTCTGCTGAACTGTAAAATTGACATTGTTAGGGACATACACACATAGAACAACAATTAGTGTTCACTTTGATTTTTTTCTTTCCGCCAAATAAATATTCTCTTCAATCTTTTTTCAGTTAATTTAAAACATTTTTTTCTACACAGTTAATGAAAGCAGCAGATTTCTTCACCCTCAAGAAAATTACAGTTACTGAGTTACATTATCTAATTTTCTTTCTTAAATTACAAGTTAAGGATTATATTAGATTCACTATTAGATGTCCTGGAATGTTGTCGATAGTATTCAACAGAATCCTACTCTCTTTAAACAACTCAACTTTAATATTTGTGTTTTCTCTGGGCTAATTAATTACGAACCTGTTTTCTTTTGTTTTGTATTTTTTTTACAATATGCCGGTAAATCTAAATTGTAAGGCATGTTTGTATTGCCGTTGGAATTGCGACTCTGAATTCCAATGCTTCTTCACCGCAAAAGTAATAAAGAGAATGCTTTTAGAGGGTTAATTACGGATATAGGTGTTTTTTTATAAAAAAAAAAAATCATAATGGGTAGTTTTTTAAAAAAAATTATGAAAATGGATTTTTTTAAAGAAATTTGGAAAATAAGTAAATCGTACTTTGATATGATTTCATAACGAAAAAGTCGTATATCAAATCATGATTTCACTTTTCAGTCATTTAAAATATTTTTTTCTTTAAGAATTAAAATCATATGTTAAATCTGATTTCAATTTTTTTAATTTTGTTTTTTGTTTTTTTACTGGAATAGTATGTTGAAAGATGATTTTAGCTTTTTTATTTTTTCTAAAAAAATAAAAAAGGATTTCAGTTTTTTTTCTATTGAAATTATACGTTGAAATATGATTTCAATTCTTTTATTTTTCTAAAATAATTAAAGAAACAAAACATGTTGAAATCATACGTTAATATATGATTTCAACTTTTAATAATAAATAAAATTAAAAAATTGAAATCGTATGAAAATATATGATTTTAATATAAATGTTTTATGTAAAGCAAAATCGTGCTATGAAACACGATCATTTCAAAGTACAATTTACTTTTTTGGTATTTTTTATAATTATTCATTTTGGTAATTTATTTTAAAAAATTACACCATAATGGTGCTAGAGCCGCTTTTAGAAATATACGTTAGAGTTGCCTAATTAACAATTCAAACATGTGCTGCTGTGCATAATAGAAGCTATTTAAGTTAAACCCTCCACTATTACGTGCATATTTGAATAATTATTTAAGAAGTACATTTACGTGTTATTTTTTGAGGAAAGATACTCTATATTTTTGTTCTGAAAATATTTTTAAAAGGGGTAGAAATCCATACTATACAGGAGTGGATTAACTCCTTTTGTTTTTTAAGTGAAAACTTATTCGACCAGGGAAATAGAATACCATTGTGACTTGCGAATTCTTTTTTCTTATTTTTATTAGTAGAAATTAAAGAGGCTATTAATTTATAATACTCACACACTATACTAAATTAACTAAACTAAATTTCCTTAATAGATTCTTTTCTTTTTAAAAAGGAATATTTCTGATTCTTTATTTAGGACTATTCATGACTTTAGATTTTTCCATGACCCAATTATACTAAAGTTTGAGTTTTAAAATGTTTGAGATAGATCCAACTTGATCCAATATAGACCTAATTATATTCAGGTTGGACAATAAATTACAAATTATAAATTTGTGATCCAATCTGATTCGATTATATAATAATAATTTTTTTAAAAAATGTTAATGTTATTAATAAGAATATAATAAAATACAAAAAAAAATCAAATTTAATTTTTTTTATGCAATAAATTTATGTATTTTATGTAATTATATTATATAATTTAAAGAAAATTATTTTTAAAATCTTTTATGAAATTTTTAATTTTTAAATTTTATGATCCAATTTATCCAACCCAATGAGTTGTGATTGATTGGGTTAGATAGTAAAATTATTAGAATTTTACTCAATCAATCAATGAATCCATCTGACTCCTATGTCTTTGATATCCAATTTAAGTATGAGAATTTGACCCACCTAACTTATCAGACCGGATGTACATATGTGGCGACAGAGAGGAAGCGTAAGTACGAAAAGAATTACTCCAGAGTCACTAATTTAATGACCTCAAGGTTCTTTGCATCATTATAATAATAAGTGAATACTCCGACACACATTTTAGACCCAGGTTAAACAATGAATGTAATTTTATAATAATCGTAGTGGAAAATTGTAAAACTGGATAAGAAACAAACATCTAACATGGATCTAATTTGGAAAAACATTAGTGGGGTACCTTTATTAACTTGAAGTATGCTTGTAATTGTGTTATGTTTCAACAACTTGAGGAAAATGACAAGAAACTGCGTCAAACAATGAGAAAGAGACACAATACACAAGTACTTGGAAATTTTAAGTATAGTGAGCATGAGAAGGACCCCATTATCTGGTATGTTGAGAAGCCCGTCATCTCCATTGACAGGCAAGTAGCAACTTCAATAGAGGGTTTAATTTTCACTACTCATGCGCAAAAAAACCCTTTCATAGATAGGCGGCTTTTTTTTGTTGTTATGGTATTTGCTAAGTGAGTTATGATATACAAATGATGTTTTATTTTTTCGTCTAGATGAAATGTATTTTTTATTAGAGATAATATTGTTTCAACTGAATAGGATTATTATTGACGATAAAACTTTCCTCTACAAATGATCACCTTTTATTTTAAATATCTTCCTAACACTTTTTATTTCTTTATATCTTTATCTTTCTACCACATCTAAACCATATCAAACCTATCATTTTTTCTCTTTCTTTATTTTCTATTTTTAAGTGTTAGATAACACATTGAAATGAATTTGATGTGTATCAAACGTTTTCTTTTGCTCAGTTTCAGTCTTTCGGAGCCTTTTCTTTCCCTTGCAGTGTCCAATGAGACACAACATACCGTGAATCAGCTAATAATTTTTAGGCTCTTGGACCACCTTCCACATAGTCCCACCAAATCAAAAAACACTTAGTGGAACCAAATATTCTATCTCACTTGTCCTTTTCCCATTTTAATAATACTCCACACCGCCTTCGGTAGTGTCATTTGACTCATTTTGGTTATAAACACTGTCCATTCTCCTCTTTCTCAATTCTCAAATATCAATTCTCATCCCCACCCACTTACTCTCACACTGTTTTTTTAGTTTTTGTTTTCTCTTTCTTTTCCCTTGGTTTTTGATAACACCAATTTAACACACTCACCCCCACAAAAGAGTTGATCAAAATCCAACACCACCATGAAGATGAGTGAGATGTGTGCAACAATGGGGTCAACCTTAGCCAGCTTCATGTTCTTGTGGACGATCATGAGGCAGTACTGTCCCTACGGTGTTCAACGTTTCTTCGAGAAGTACACACACAGGATCATGAGTTACTTCTACCCTTACATTAGAATCTCCTTCCATGAGTACATGGGAGACAGGTTGAAGCGAAGTGAGGCCTATGCAGCTGTGGAGGCATACCTTAGTGCCAACACATCAAAGAGTGCCAAAAGGCTCAAAGCTGAAATGGGAAAAGATAGCAGCAACTTGGTTTTAACCATGGATGAATACGAAAGAGTAACAGATGATTATGAAGGTGTGAAAGTTTGGTGGGTCTCTAACAAAGTTATGTCACCAACAAGGTCCCCAATGTCTTATTATCCAGAACAGGAGAAAAGGTTCTACAAGCTCACTTTTCACAGCAAGAATAGGGACACAATAACTGAGTCCTATTTGGAGCATGTGATGAGGGAAGGGAAGGAGATTCGTTTGAGAAACAGGCAGAGGAAGTTGTATACTAACAGTCCCGGCTACAAGTGGCCAAGTTACAAGCAAACGATGTGGAGCCACATTGTGTTTGAGCACCCTGCAACTTTCGACACAATGGCCATGGAGCCTGAGAAGAAAAAAGAGATCATTGAGGATTTGGTCACTTTCAGCAAGAGCAAGGATTTCTATGCAAGAATTGGTAAGGCTTGGAAGAGGGGTTATCTTCTCTACGGCCCTCCAGGGACCGGAAAGTCCACGATGATCGCGGCTATGGCGAATTTGTTGGCCTATGATGTCTATGACTTGGAGCTGACAGCAGTGAAGGACAACACCGAGCTGAGGAAGCTTCTGATTGAGACAACAAGTAAGTCCATAATTGTAATTGAGGACATTGATTGCTCTCTTGATCTTACAGGGCAGAGGAAGAAGAAGGGCGATAAGTCCTCGTCGGATGAGGCCGAGGCCGAGAAGGATGTTATTGGAAGGAAGGAGGCCAAGGAGGAAGGAGGGAGTAGTGGCTGCAGCAAAGTCACACTCTCAGGGCTTTTGAATTTCATTGATGGGATTTGGTCTGCTTGTGGAGGGGAGAGGTTGATTGTGTTCACAACCAATTATGTGGAGAAGCTTGATCCTGCTCTCATTAGAAGGGGGAGAATGGACAAGCATATTCAGCTCTCTTATTGCACCTTTGATGGCTTTAAAGTTCTCGCCAATAACTACTTGAAGCTTGAGACTCATCCATTGTTTGACACCATTGAGAGCCTTATTGGGGAGGTTAAGATCACCCCAGCTGATGTTGCTGAAAACCTTATGCCCAAGTCTCCACTGGATGATCCTCACAAGTGTCTCTCAAACTTGATTGAAGCACTTGAGGAAGCTACAAAAGCAGAGGAGATGAAGCAGAGTAGTAGTCACATTAAGGAGGGACTTCTTCAACAAAATGGGTCCATTAAGGAAAATGGTGAGCTTCATGGTGACAAAGCAATGAATCAGAGCCAGATATGGCTCGTTAATGATACATAATGTTTGTGTACCAGAAATTCTGGCATGAGGGCAGGCACATTTTCTCATTATTCTATTACGAATCTATGTTAGTCAACTCCATGAGATGATTAAAATAGGGAGGGGTTATCTACTTCAAAACGCTCTCTGGTTTTGGTTCAGATTGTAATTTAGCGTATGAAATCTTTGGTACCCAACTAAATCCTCCTACTTTTGGAATTAATTTTGAACTTGTATTAGAGAGTTGATGGAATTTATTGTTATTGGGATAGGTCCCTCCCTAATTGTTCTTTTTTCCCTTGAAACAATTTGCTGTTGTGGCTCCAAAATTGCGACATAAATATAATATTAATGTTGCTGTTGCACGGGGTATAAACAAAACTTAGTTTCATCATGTTTTGTATGAACATAACGGAACCTTATGTTATGTGGGTTATTGCTGAATATTGTTTCTATTATGCTAGGATGTAAACCTTTGGAACCACGATTGAGGGAAAAACAGAGAAGAGAGGTCAAGTTAACGTGGAAGAGGGAATATTAGTCTCTTTGGTTGCATGTAAACGGAAAAGCACCTTTTTTTTTTCTTCTTTTCTTCTATGCTTAAAGTGAAAAATAAGGAAAATGTAATTTATAAAAATTAAAGTTTAATGTAAAAATTAAAAATAAATAATAATTCAATTTTTTAAAGTAAATTATACCAAATAAGGTGAAGAAAAGTAAAGAGTACATATAAAAATATTCCCACTCTTAAAAATAAAGATCTAGGAATATACTCAAAAGACAAGTATAAGAATCCTAAAAATAACTTGTATGGTCATTTCACAGTTCACAGTTCGATTTTGTTTTTATCTAGTATTAGATTCCCTCGTGAATTGAAGCGTGTAAAGCGACTGTTAACCAACAAATTTCTAATACATGTAATATTTATATAACCATTCCAACAGTGTCCTAGAAAAATAATATCTTAGATAAAAACAACACACGCATTGCCATTTAAAAGAAAGAATTTATATTAGACTTGGGTACTTGACAATAATCTGTTAAGAAAATATAGCATCACGTTGTTGTTGATTGTTTATTAAAATTGAAAGCGACCTTCAAGAAAATTTGAATCTAATAAAAATTTATTATTAGAATAATCAATTTAAAACATTGAGTTTAATTTTGATATATTGTTGTTGTGATATTTTTTTATATTTTAATAAATTAGAAATTATTTTAAATATAACTTTTTAAATAATTAGTATAAAAGTTAATAATATTACCACTATGCTAATTTATGATTTGATGATGTTATGTTTGATGTATAATTTAACTTTGACTGAACTCCATAATTATTTTGTTGATCGAGATTTAAAATACATCGATGTGACACTTCACTTTGATGTGATTGGGATGTCGTGAATACGATAAATCCCTGCAGGAGACTCTCGAGTACCAGAGTAATAATATGGAGTAATTGTTAATCATCCTATTGACATTATCTCTATTTATAGGAGTATCAAATGGATTAGATTCCTGACATGAGGCACAGGGCCTCTAAATGAGTTATTCTATCTAGGAGTAGCAACATGCTAACTTTACTCTAAGACAAGGTGTGCATAGATGTATTCGTACCTTTGAATAAACTGATTTCTTTCTTTTTCTTCATTTCTGCAATCTTCGCGTAGCTTCCAAGTTTCTTGACACCCTTAACATTTTCTTTATAATTTTTAGTAACAGGTATCCTCCACTTTTTTTCTCTCTTTATTTTCTCACTATGATTAACCTAATATTGTTATATTCTTTGAAATTTACCAGAATTTGAAAAAAATAATCTAAATCTTCTACTATAATGCTAATCAGTAATCAGATCAAATTCACGAAGAAAAAACAGAGAAACGGGGGCATGATAGTCTGAAAGCCACATAAATCTTTTTTAAAGTTACAATTATTGTACACGGATTGGATGGGCTAAATAACGCCCAACAATTTTCTCATTTTTGGAGGACCCTTTGAATGTAAATATACTATAAAAAAAATGACTACCTAATCTACATAACTGAGTATCACGCTGCTTCTGGTTGCAAATCATGCACCAAGGGCTGCTTAGATTGTGCCATAGGAAGAGACCTGATCGTAACTTCCTCTGGGGGCTTATAACAAAATTTATAGTTCTATTATCATACATACACATTGGCTTCCCTGATAGGAAACTACAATCCCTGCTCAAGCATAATGGGAAGCTTCAGTAATCATTGTCTTCATCTTTCATTATTATGTTCGGACCATCATTGAAACCCGTGCTAGGGGCAAGCTCATTCAAATCAAGGAAACGTCTCTTTCCTGTGCTGCTCTCAACTTCCTCCTGACCAGGACGGCTTAATTTTTCAGGAGGCTGGTTTTGTTCATTCTCTTCTACTGCAGGATATGGAACAGGCTCATCTACTTTCATTTCTTGTTCTTCATTATCACTACCATCTGAATCTTCACTTTCCATCATGTATTCACCATTCTCACTGGGATCTGAGTGATCAGCTGATGAATTAGACTTCTCAGATTTGATAAACTCTGTTTCTGATTCTGATGCCTCACATTGTCGGTAATTTACATGATTTCTAGTTGCCCTCTTACTGCGTCTTAGACCAGATTGTATCTCACCCACAGATCTGAGTTTGGTTTCTCTCCTTGTACGGCCACACAACTGTTTGACCTTATGGGGTTTGTCACAATCCTCACTTATGCTTAAGGAATCATCATCATCGTCATCTTCTTCTTCATCATCTTCAACATTGTATTCATCCCACTGATACTCCTCATCTCCTTCGGAGCTACTAGAAGACATCCTTTTCTGCTTGCGTTTTTTGAGATATTCTTCATCATATACGGCTTCTCCAACAATATCATCATCACTGTCGAAGTCTGCCTCAACAAACTCTCTTTCTGAATACCGTTTAGGTCTCCGTCTTTGACGATTGCTAATGTTAAAATGAAATTATTAGTGAAAATTTGGAAGAAAGCATCTTAACATATTTGAAAGAAACAAACTACACACCTTCGATCCAAGTTGTCAGTTTCATTATCTTCTTTGTCATCATCAGAATCAGATGATTCTGGAGATGATATACCAAAATTCCGATCTAGTGTAGCATAAGGAGGACCATATTTACCATTAGTCAAAGCTTCAGCTTTTGCTACTGATTCTCTCCTGGGCATACGTTCTGGAGATGGCTGTTTCTGCCTGAAAATGGAAGAAACAGATACATATGCCCTGAGTACACAGAACAAGCAAATGAATATGACCAACCCATCTCCCTCCCCACATTGCATAACACATATACACAAGAGATAAAGGATATAAGCACATACTTGGTTACTTTAATTGCCTCCTTGATTGACTGATCATAATCATCTGCAATAACAGTAATTTCAAAAGTTAGGTTAGGGTAAAACAAGGACATAGTGGTTTTCTGAGGGTGTAAGTTGATTTGAGTCCAACATAAAAGAAAATCAGGAAGTTCAGGCATAACAATTTGAACAAAACCACTAGGAGTGGATTAGATGTGAGTGTTTTGGAGAATATGCAAATCATAGGTTCAGACCATCATGCTCAATGTAAAAAAAAAATGTACACAACTTTAGCTTTTACAGAATGCCAACGTATGAAGTTGCATCTTGCATAAAAATGTGACTACGAAAAATCTACAAGGGAAGACACATCCAAAACTATTTGTTTTTTGGATCTTGAACCACCATGGTTTGAAAAAGAAAAATCTACAACCGTTGCGATAATGGGAAAGGTTACATACGCTTTTACCCTTGGTGAGGGGAGTTGTTTCCATATGCCTAAAACCAAGGACCGCGAAACCACAAGGTCAAAATCTTACCATCCCAAAGGGCCTACCCTCTTAAATCACCCAAGAACTGAGTATGAAATAAAGAATCCAAGATTTTTATTAAAAAAAAATTACCATGTTGAAACAGGCTGACTGGAAGAGATGAAAATTTCAATGTGACATGATTTATCAAATTGAGATAGTACCAAGATAGAGTATATAAGTGGGGGGACAACACTCACCTTACAAGTTAGTTTTGTAGGGTTAAGTTAGGTCCAAAACCCAAATTGTAAGATGATAGCAAAGCCTATCCTAGATTCACTAACGAACTACCGACCATATTATTCATGCACCAAGTCCAAAAGTGTTGAGCTTGTAATGGAAAAAATCCAAGTCCCACATCAGCTAGAGTTAATGCTAACATAGAATATATAAGTGGGGGACAACCCTCACCTTACAAACCGATTTTGTAATGTAGAGACCTAAAACCCAAACTTTAAGAGATTGGGTTACTCATTGGATGATCCAAAAACAGAGCTACTATCAGGTAGTTCCAGATCCAATGCAGTATTGCTATAGTAGTAGCCAGTGGCAGCAGCCCCCAGGCCTTTGGGTTACTACTAAAACCAGACATTTCCCAAGAAACATAACAGAGATGATGGGTAAATGGATCCATCCTAAGTGCCTCAAACATTAGGAGGTGCCTGGGGCCCAAGCACAATCACAGAATTTTTTGTTGAAATTATAGTATTTAGGTAGGAAAAGGAGGAAATAATACTATTCAATTACATAAATGTGTTGCAATCGTGTAAGAAAATACTGAATCAAAGGTCCTACTTATCCTAATAATTAGGTCAAGTACTAGTATAGAATTTACTAGAACAAGCCCAAGCTCACTAGTACAATAAAATTATTAAATAAGAAAACAAATCAGTAAATATTGGGAAACAACTCACCAAATTGCTTCCACAATATATAGGATCATGTAAGATACTCTAAAACATTCAACGATAGAATCAAGATATTTATGAGATGCTTTTTTAGATATTCTAACATTTATACAAAAGGAGTGCAGACTAATCAACCTGCAATGTAGGCATTAACTACCAATACCATGAAATATTGGCTCCAGTTATCATTAAACTTTCACGTTCTTACCAAAAGTGTAGGTAACAGGTTTCCTGTCACGAAGAGAACGCCCAGGACCAAGCCCATCAACAACCAAGTAATTGTCAAGCAGAATAGCTTGTCTGTGTTGCTTTTTCAGCAACTTCTCCTTTTTCTGTGCCAAAAAAAATAAATTTGGTATCATTTCAAAATGCAATTAAGATGCTTCAAGGACCACAAATCAAGATTTAAAAAAAATTGACAGAAAATTGGGAATTTAGTTTTGCAAACACCAGTTCTTCTCAAATTTCTCAACCCTCGAGTACCTTATGAACTTTCTCAATTTCTGGAAGCATGTCTATCTTCAGCTTTTTCCCCACAGAAGTCTCTGTTCTGTTTTTACTTGAGAAAAGCTTCTCCTGTGTGAGCAGATGAAAGAATTGATTAAATTCACATGTGACGCAGCTTAATGTAGAGAAAATAAGAGCAAGGGAAGGGGTACATGATTCTTTGTCTTTTGTTCTTACTGAAATGAAAAAGAAAAATAAGGGTAAATCCAATCATCTGGATAAAATTTTATCTGCTAAATAACATTGACCGCAGTGAGTATAATTATAATTCAATAAAGGTTTAGCTACAAACAATTTATAATGTTTGCTTGCGAGATCAATAAAGGTTTAGCTACGAACATTTAGAATCAGGTATTATGAAACCTACATAACAAAGCTACAAAGAGGTCTTGGAATTTTGAGAACCACCCACAACATGATTGAGGAAGATTTTTCCTGCCTTTGTGTAAGAACTGCTAAATCCAATAAGTACCAAGTAGAAAAGAGAAAAGAACAGCATTTGTTCAGCAATTTTATTATATTAAAGAAAATCCTTGCAGAATTTTAAGATATCTGACAGTAAATTTTTTTTTTTTTTTCATTTTCTTATTTATGCATGTGTTTCCTAAAGTGGATTGGGATAAGCTACTAACAGTGTAATGTTCTTTTTCTTTGTAAGATAAAGTAATGAAATACACAAAATCAAGAAAATACGTAAGAAATAAGAAGCTTTGGTAATTTTAATCAAGCAAGTTTTCATTTGAAATATAATTTGATTCTTATAAATAAGTTGTTAACCTAAGATGTTCAGAATTCAGGGATAAAACATAATTTGGATTTCCAACAAAAATAATGTTTTGTACCTTAACAAAGTTTGCTTAGAATATTGATTAGGCTTTCTAATCATAATTAAAGTAGAATTGTTTTGTGTTTTCCAACATGACAACACTATTATGTAATTTAGTTTTAAATTTATTATGTAAATTTAAAAGTAAATTTATGATATTTCGTTGAAGTGATTCATTATATTAATCACAAATCTATAACACCAATGTCCCAACTTCAATCAAGCCATCCATCCAACAATTACAACAAAAATGTTAATTGTTCTGTGATTAAGTGATAAGTAACTCATTAAGATGAACGTAGATCAACCAGCTCTAGTAACTTACAGAAACATCTTCAAATTCATCAAAATTGGTAGCAACTGCTTCCCACTGGTATGATGTATTAGAAAGAACCTGGGAACCTCTTGGTTTCCCTTTCTTCATTTGTACCACTTCAGTTTTCCTTATTTCTCGATACATCCTATGACCAATAATGGGGTCATCTTCATACCTGCACTAGTCAAATTTCAAATGAATAAAACCAGACCTAAATGTACAATAATTTGTAATATAACATTTCAAAATTTTACCATGACATCACAAAAACAAAAGTTTATTACCAATAAGAAATTCCATTTGAATCACCTCCAATACGCTCTTTACGGAATGTTGAAAGTTGAACACCGTGTTTCATTGAGTTGTCAATATAACTTCGGATATCTTCTTGCTGCAAAACATTACTTAAATTTGATCATTACATCACTCAGACAATACAAAAAGGGTTAAAGGAGTAAGAACATTTGGGGAATTGTGGGTGCAGTCAGTGCGTTTTGATCTTGTGGTCCTGGCTTCCCTGACCCCTTAAAAACTCTAAGGAGGCCTAATAAGAGACAAAATTAATTGGCCCTAGAAGAAAGAAAAAAGAACATAGCCATACATATGTGTGGATTGTAATATGGAAAATGCTGCTTGGTACTTACAATTTTTCGTAAAAACAGTACAATGAATATCATTGGTTGAGAGCATAAAATGAAGGATGCAGAGTAATGGAAAATTAGCAATTTACAAGGACCCACCAAGTATGGTCATTGGTCAGTTATTTTCCACTATTCGTGCTACCTTTCGTAACAATTGGTTTGTACTAAACAGCACTACTCTTGTAATACATGACATGACAATATGTTGATGCTGACTATAACAACTTGTTAGATAGGCAAGCATAACAGACTCGTTTATGTGAAAGATAGGAGCATGGCAAAATAAGCAAAATAAAGAGACAATGCCATGCATAGAACATAAACAGCACCTAACTCAGTGCATAGCATGAATAGACTTTGTATATAATCATTCATTAAGATTCAAGTTAATATCATAGAGGGACCTCATCATACCATACCAAAGTTCACTCATTTAAGATGAAAAGATATAGATACATGAATATTAAAAAAACATAACATACCTCAACACGAATATCACATAATACTTTTAAGATAACAACACGGACCCCTGGATCAAGTAATTTATATATTTCAATCTCCGCCCTGTCACATTAGCATAATCTGAGACTTGAGATATATGAAGATTAAGATTCTAGGGTTACAAAAATTGCATGAACACTTACCCATGTGAAGCAACAATTGGAAGATCCCCATCGGCAACCTACATTTGAATTCCATCATCTTATTAGCTCTGGAAATTGTAAAATATACATTATTATAAAATACCAGCTTGCTGATTAAATTAATTTATTACCCAATGCCACCAATCTCTTAATTTCCTGCATAATACGGTTATCCAAGTATCGCGTGTGAGTGCCATTCGTGTAATAGGAGGGATTGCCTATCAAAATGTTTAATATATGTTATTATCAGACCAGTAGCAGCTCTGCAAACATGTGGCGAAGAAAGTACTGATTTTCTAAAGGAATAAACCTTGAGAAAGATCATTGCAGAAGAATTACATCTAAATCCACAACTTCAAAGTTCAAACACCTCTTATAAGATTTGAAACAGCACGATTACTTACAATTAACAGCCTTGACTTCCCCCCACTTGATTTAATAGAGACTAGTGGAAGGTTGATGTTTTTACAATACTCAAGTCAAAATCATAATTCATATAGTTATAAACATAAGTTCAAGTACCATGACTGTTTTCATTCAGTCCATAAATCATTAGACCAGGGACTGGTTAAGTAGGAGCCTGTAACATCATTATAAGCACAGGAACATCACAATAAAATGTTAAATCATCAAACTTTCAAAGTATACTATTCTCACAAGTCACAGTATATGAATCTTGTAGAAAACTACAGTTCAAGTCAGAAAACTTTCAGTAATAATTAGGTATGAAAAAGACTTTTTTACCCCAAAGTTTAGAGAATTCTTCTGAGTTGGCCTTTCCTTTTGGTATCCAGGGTATATATAACCCCTTGCAAAAGCAACTTTTAGATTGATTTGCATCCAGAACATTAAGTGAGCGGCCAAGTCAACACATGGATATTAAAATTTATAAAGATTGTTTTGGAGCTTGTAACCATTTCATAAAGAAAGCACTATCATTTTTGTTCTTAAAAGTGACAACTGCATGGAATAAACAAACGTCATGGTTGCATCCCGTGCTTCAGCAGGGAAATGGGACTTTAGATCAGCTTATCACAACACCCCAATTTAACACTCATGCATGGAGAAGAAAGAAAAATGCAAATTCATATTTATCTTTTAGCTATTGAATAAAGGGCTTCTCATAATTGTAATAAAACCGGGAGGTCAAGTACCTGCTTTCTACTCACAAATCTCTGTCAACCTCAACCTCAAGCATGCAATCAGCCACAACTCAAACAATTATATCCATCTCAGAATATTATATTTGTAAAATTCATTGCAAGGTCATCAATCCATTAATGTACTTTGAAAACTAAAAACAACAAAGCTTCAATTTAGGATTCCTTCCATCAAATCCAGTATTACAGAAGCTAACTACCCCATCGGACAAAGATTCAGCCCAACTGCTGGGAATTCCCTGAGTTTATGATCTGGGTTCAACTCATTCACTTAGAAATTTTACACAAGTTCTCACCTTTGTCATAAAAACATTCCAAACACATATAGCTACATTTATGCTTGCACTAAGACTAAACAATACCAATGCAAATGTCTGTCTAATCTACTCTCTCTCTGCCAACCACATAGCTACATTTATGCTTCCATGCCATAATTACAAACACCCCACTTCATAACTCTAAAATTTCTTTATAGTTAAGCACCCAACTCAACCAGGTTACAAAACTAAATTCTGCAATCTAAGGTGCAAAGTTGGAGTATAAACATTCCAAATAAGTAAATTCAGCACAGAACAGAAAGAAACACAATCATAGAATACTAATTAAACATGTGCAGAGTAAACACCACACCACAACAACAAGCTCTAGACAAACTCAATCCGCAAAAGATTAATACCTACATCACAGAAGAGTGATGAAATGCCATAAACATGAACAAAGCACCAAACCACAAGCTCAAAGGGGGGGAAAAAACCAACCTTCAGCAAAGGCATATGTATATGAAACAAAGTATCGTTGGGGGCAAGAAGAGCTGTCTCGAACTCTTCCGCAGAGAATTCCAACGAGATATTCAAAAGAGGCCTAAACAGCTGCAAAAAGGCAAAACATTTCAACTTAGAGAAAACACAAAAACGCAATCCAAAGAAAAAAATTACACTTTGCAGCTCACGTGCAAGAAATTCAGCACTGAAGCGAACTCCCACATCGACCGCAGGTTCCACCGCGGCAACTGCGACGGCGACGGCGGCTCCACCAGCGGAGTCACGTTCTTGCTGCATTGCGACGGTGGCGGCGGCGAATCCTCCTTCCTCGCACGCGACACCTTCTTCGCCGGCGCCGGCGAGGAATGGAGGCGAGAGGCGGCGCGCATGGTGCACGCGCGGGAGGGGCGGGTGCTCCTTGTGGTGAGCGGAGGAGGAGCGGCGGCGGCGGTTTCCTCCTTCAAATTGGAGACATGGTTCGGAGGATTGGGTTCCGGCGAGGATCGTTCGCCGGGAACTGAAGGAGGGGATCCGTTGAACATGGCGACGGAGATGAAATTAGGGTTTAGCGAAGTTACTGTGAGATTACATGTAGAGCATCATGATTCGTGGGTTACCATTAGATGGTAGAAAAAGAAAAAAAGAAGAGAGAAAAGAGAGAGGGAGAGAGGGAGATAGGAAGGACCAAAGGGTCCAATCCAAACCCTCAAATCCAAAGTTGAGTGTTACTATATGAGCTGCTCATGTGAATCAACGTCACTGCAAAATAGGAAAAACACTTTGAAGCAAAGTGATGAGAGAGAGAAGGAGAAGTAGTGGTCACTCACTGGTAGTGATAGAGAGAGGTACAACAACCAGGAATTTGGTTTGAGGTTAGATTTGCTTTCACCTTCGGTCAATTGGTAAAAGGAAAATAAAATCTACTTTTTTGTTCTCTCCTGGTTGGACTGTTGTTGACTAGGTTTACTTTTGGATTTTCTTGACTACACACTTCTTCAGTTATAGTTTAGACTAAGTATGTTTGAATTAGCTTTATAAGAAATTGACACACTAGTTAGATTAAGTGCGTATTTGCATCAACGTTACATGACAGATTGACATATATTAATTTGAAGTAAATTTTTTTAATCTATTTTGCATTATTTGAGAGATTTTGAACATGATTATAGACGTGTTGTGCTATGCATGTTACATACCGAGCCTTTTGAGCTTGATAGATGATGGGTCGTGTATTTTCTTTGCCAATGGAGGTACAATGTTATATTTTACTGGCTAGCTAACATGGGTGTGATAGCATATTAGCAAATAATATGCACTAAGCCCAAGCTATATATTAAGAAAAAAATTAAATGTATATAAATTAAATGATTAAAGCATGAATTTTAATTCTTAGCCACTTTTTGGTTAATAATCTCATATTAGCTACCTACACTGGTAACCAGAAGGCATATGCATGTTCTTTCTTTTGAATATTTTGACAGGTGTGGGAGATGTTACAAGAATATATAAAAGGAGAAATTACTATAATCAAAAACAGGAAAAGAAATACTCATTAAAGCTATTGCCAAATTAAGGTACTAGCCTACTCAATGAGTTGGGTCAAGTCAATTATTCTCCTGTCGATATGTAATGGAACTTGACTGAACTTGACACTTGACAAGATTCTAGTAGGGTCACAATACAAATTAAGTTCAAAAGTGTTAGCTGGCATAAATCAAGAAATTCTCATTCTTATGTACTTTTGTAATAATAAGGTATTAAAAATGCTAATTAAATCCATTAATTTAAGTGTAGTATTTTATATATTTTTAATATTGTTTTTAATTAAAATTTTATCTCAATAAAATGTTTGTCACATATAATAAATCATCGATGTTTTTTTTTAAACTTGAATCATTGATGTTATATACTCATATATAATTCTTATCACATTATTACATAAAATTATATAAATATAATTCTTTCTAAAACAAACATCAAACATGACTATATATAAACAAGTAGCGTTCATGGTTTTTCCCATCCACAATCGTAAAACTTAAATTGGTTAACACTTAACAGGCTGGAAAATCATTGAACAAAATATTTTGTACACAGAAACGCCTCATCTCTTTTGCCAACTATATATTTAGCTAAATATTTAATTTCCTTCCCATGAAATGCATCTCGTGGAAAGTTGGTCCAGCATTTAGAATATGAGGGGCGAGAGGAGGTTTTTTAAGAGTATGTTTGCAAACGCATGTTGGAAAAAACTGTGATAGCTAGCTAAATTAACTAAACACACTATAAAGCTCTGGCATATATAGTGGAAAAAACATATGGTGAAACACCGTAATTTTCTTAGATAACCGCTAAATTAACTAAACACATTATAAAATGTGGTGCAATAATCAAAATTTGGCAACATATATTTATGATTCCCCACCACGTGCAACTTCAGCCCACCATCTACTTTTTTGTGTCCAGGTGCAACCTCAAATATGTCATTTCGTGAAGACAATTATAAATATTAAATAGCATGCAATCAAAACCAAATAATATTGACGGTTGTATTTTTTTACCAGTACAAATCAAAAGATAAATATTAAAAAATTTATAATAATTCACGTGTATCGTTCAATCAATCGAGTTAGATACTAGATTATATGGATGACGATGTCAGTTTTGTGTCGAACTAGGGACTTAATTTGATGGTGAGATGATTTGCGTATTATCTTGAAAGGGAGTTTCAGCTTTGCGTGCATGCGATGATATCACGTAGCGTAAGTTGATATTGTTAAAGAGGGCAAGTGATTGTATGCGACCAAAACTGCCTATAAAATATCCTAATCCCATCATAAAACAATCATTTTCACCCTTGCAACAATATTTAATAATTAAGTGTAGTTAATTACAATATATTAATTAGGAGTGCAAAGATGTTTTAATACTTTAAAATTCATTGGATGGTAAATTTTAATATCATTTTAATAGTTATACATTGTTAATGGAAAAGATTTTACATTATTAACTAGACTTATTATATATAAAATAATTATTATATATCAAAGTAAACAAACTTATTATATATTAATTAATTTATTATTTATGATTTATAACAATGTAAAATAAGTTTATATCCTCTATGTATATAGTTTTTTCTCTTTAATTAATAATTAATATAAAAATATATATTAATCATGCATGTAAATTAAAGTTTTAAAATAAACTTAACCGGACAAGGTAATCCATTATTTTTGGACGGTTTTAACTTTTAATAATCGGACATTTTGGACTAGGTTAACCCATCTGGCCTTGCTTCTATAGACGCAGGTACAGGTCTGGTAACATGTCAGCACTAGCCCGGGACAGAAACTAGTTTTGGTTTTGGCTTAAACTCTTATAACAATAATGATGTAATAATTCTTTTCAGCACATTTGATGTCTAATTCTGTGAAGGAATTCGACACAAACATGAGGATCTTTTGTTCTGCATAATATCAATCTTTCTGTTATATTTTTATATTTTACCTTGATTCAAATTTTTTATTTGAATTTACTTTTTTTTTTACAATACAAACGGATCCTTAGTGATACAATTAACAATTTAACATTAGTGGCTAATTAGATTGTTATTATATATATGTTGTTTAAATGGCCTTGCTATTTTCTGATATTGCATATTGATTGATGATCGCTTTTCATTGGTATGTGAATGCATTGAAATTGAAGTCTTGATAGTGATTCTCATGTCCCCAATTTCCTCTGCTTAAAAGGACATCAATTGATCAAAGGAATTCAGTGTCAGGTTGACCAGTGTTCTTTTGCAGTGGGTTGTCAATTCTTGAGACTCAGCCGATTTTATCTCTACACGTACAATCGCTAATACAGTTGTACCAAACCGTCCCAAAACTATAATGCCACGCCAAACTGACACTTGTATGGATGAGATCGTCAACACTGATTAATTTGCACACACCAACTGGCAAATAATGTACCTTACTCTTCATTGGTGATGCAAACAGTAACTAATTTCTCAGTTTCATGAGTTCAATGATATCTTTTCAACAATAGTAATAATAAGTTGGACTTATAGCGAATACAGCTAAGACATGCATAAAAAAAAAATCTCAAGGCTTGCAGTCCACGAAGCTAATAATTATTGAATATTGATGCAGCTGTAGTAGCAAATTGTGTGCCTCATTTAACCAACTACTCGTACTAACATAATTATATCCGGCATGTTTTGATTATAGTATTTTACGGATGACTGTAGTTGTTGAATTGATTGAATAACATGTTAACTTTTGGTATATATTTTTAATTTTTATGGATAAAAAAATTATAGTATTTTACATACTTCGAATCTTAATTTAGATAGTACAATCGGAATTTCATCCACAAATAATATATTTGACAAAATTATGAATTTTTTTTTCAACATGTTTTTGACTTTCAAATCCTAGTAAGATTTTGAATTGTGGACAGAATCACCTAATGTAGTCACAATATTATGATTACAGCAGCATCTGTAACGGTATGACAATATCACGTAACAATTGTGGAATCAATTCACATGTAGGTCACAACTGATCAAGTGTTACGACCGCATGGAAATACTATTTCTGCTTGTGCCCTTCAATCTTAATTTCTCTCAAAATACCAAACTTTTGAGACCCTGTGAATCCTAAACTTCAAACTTTTTTGGTGTAAAGACAAATAAAATTATTTCACGCCATAGTAATCCAATAGCTGCAATCGCAACAACTGCTATTTGAAACCGCGAATCATAGTTTTAAGTAGGAAAATAACGGGTAGACACTGGGTCTATTTGACACTAGAGAGTAATATCCATTTTCTTACAATTCTTTTATTACCTTTTATGGTAAGTATTTATTTTTTAAGACATTAAATGCGTGTACTATTCAATACTTGTCATAAATGTAGTAGCAAGATTTGTACGAAGATTTAAAATTATTCATACCGTAAGTGATATGCTGATACGATGTGGGAATAGAAGAGAAAAAAAAAACGATGAGAATTAATAAAATATTTGAAAGCTGCTTTTTTGCCCGACTTAACTATTTGCAAATTATGATTCAATCATGCCAAATCCTTTACTATACCTTTGATATATAGTCCTGTCAGTCCAAATCATCAAATGGAGAAGAGTAGACAGCAGAATGAGAATCTTAATACACTTATCTTTCATTAATTAATCCTACGAAAGATTAACTAGAAAAATGTTTTATAAACACCAAATATATTATCTAACACTTAGAGAGAGAAAAAGAAATATACTAAAATTTATGATGTGATAAAAAAAAAAGAGATATAGAAAAATGAGAAATATTGGTGGAGTGTTTAAAATGAAGAAAAAGAAAGGAGAACACGTGAGTTAAATATTCTCTTATCTGCACGTAACATGCAAAGATTAGTAAAATATTATTAGCAAACACTACATAAAACCTATGAAAAGCAACAAAAGGGAAGAAATATGCAGAAACAGATATCCAGAGAAGTTACTCCAACAACAACTTGCATGAGATGGAGAAGGGGAAGGAGGAGGAGTGGTTGTTGTTGTTGCCTTTTCCTTTTCCAGTGAGCAAGTATAACTGCAGCGACTAGGACGAGCAACTCGGTAAACACCAGTGCTTGCAAGAATGTAAACATCTTTGTTGTTGTCTTCGCCGAATGAATAGATGTAGCCCAGAGCTGGAAGGGAGCTTTCAGGTACAGAGTCACATTGGATAGGAGAATCATGTGCACAACTGAAATGTATTTTGCCAGTGGTGAAATTTCCACTATTCTCTGGCTCTTCAATCCCTGCCCATATTTCACCTGCATAAAGATCAGTATACAAGTACCTGAAAAAGCAGTAATCGATTAGCAACAGCTGATAGCCTGATAATATTGCATGCATGGGTGTGTTACTTAATTGTTCACATAATCACATTAGAGTTTATGTACCATAGGTCTTAGAATTTGGGCTTATTGATCTAATTCAACTCTACAAATCTGTCTTGTAAAGTAACAACTATCCAAATCTTATAAGGACTTGTTGAATAGATATAATTTATATATAGGGATGCATAGTGGGAATGTTTAATGAACTAAAAATCTTGTTGAATAGATAAAATATAGATTTAATTTTTCATTTGATCGTTACACCTACATAATTTTTACGTTTTAGTCCTTACACATAGAAATTATTTATTTTAGCCCGTCCATATACATATACTTTTTAAATTGTTTATATCCCTACACATACACTTAATCGTTTTAATCTCTTTAATTTTGGACGACAGGAAATAAAACGGATTAATAAGTTTAGCAGTGTATGTATAAAGACTAATAAAACAAGTAGCTTTTAAGTGTAGAAACTAAAACGTAAAGATTGTACATGTATAGGGATCAAACGAGTTATTCAACCTAAATTATAATTTGATATGTATTCCTCGACCAAAGAGTTTCTGTTTTAAATATTTTAAATGAGTTGAAGGCCATGAAGGGAAACAAAAGCTTGTTTTACCTTCCATACATGCAAGGATCAGTCCTAGATCGATAGACATAACCACCAGTGATAGATGCGGATCCTTCATTTGTGTTTACTTCAGAATGGTTGTATCCAAATATTGGGGGAATTGGATTTATGGAATTAAGGGAGGTATTGCCACCGGGTGACTCAGAAGGAGTGAAAAGATATGGTCCCTCATATACTCGCCAACCATAGTTTCCACCCTTTGTGATGAGATCCACCTCCTCATAAAGATCCTGCAAATGAATTATGTAATATATTCGACTTAACTTTTTTCTGTAGCTCTTGTCATGTCAGATTGTAGACTTATGATTTCTCAAATGCTCTTTCTATTGTGTCTTCAAGGTGCATCAAAACCTCCAATATATGCAGGGAAGTTAACAGTAATATAGTCACAGGACAAACAGGCCTATTGATGCCCTTGCTATGAAGAACTTAGCTTATTTTGGTATTCAAAGTAGTTTATGAATAAAATCCTACTGAAAGATTTTTGAAAAAAAAATATTGAAAATTAAGCACGTTCAAACATGCACTAAATAATGGAAATATTTTATTAAAGTATACCACTGAGTCCAAAGTTTTTTATATAGACAACAAGTATCTCCACTTGAGACAATCATGTTTGAGTCGAATATGACAACTATGAACGACGATAAAGCTCTTTCTCCAAGTATTTAACTCAAGTACACTACTGTATACTTAACAACACTCGAACTCAAGACCTCTGATTAAACTAAAATAACCCGCACAGTTAACCCACGTGCAGTGGCACCACGCGACCAGACTAGTGCCCATGACTTTTATTTGTACATGTCTTTCAAGAGGAACAAAGAATCAAATTTTCAGATTTTCAGAAACTCTTAGAAAGTTTCTATATACTGGAGAAATTGGCAACTTTTTGTCACAGACACTTTTCCCCTCTCTTGGCGAGTTAAATTGCAGATTGCATTACAGTGCTATATGAATTTAACTACCATAAGATTTATTTTTGGATAAGCATTGACGAACCTGTCCAGCATCTGCACAAAAAAAGTAGTAAGGTCTTTCTGAATCAAAACTGCATCGCCGGGGATTTCTTAATCCCAAGGCCCATATTTCAGGCTGCAAATTTTTGTCTTCACTGAATGGATTATCCTTAGGAATGGAGTAGCTACCCCAAAGTCCAAGTTTGCTAATTTCTGATGCACCTGTAGATTTATGTCAAGTGCCATTCTCAAGAGTGAGAGGAAAAAATGATAATTAGTAATCACGACTCAATAACTTTACAATATTACTGTGCTATAAGATTCCCTTGGAATTCATTCTATTGAATGGCCAGTATATGATTAATTAAATGGTAGAATATTTTAGAATTAGTTCTCCAGCTTCACAATATGATGCATAAACTCACTTGGAATGTTGTTTATATCAAGCCTCATAATCTTTCCAAGCAATGATTTCTTGTTTTGAGCAAAATTGTATGGATCACCTGAACCTCCACCATCTCCCATCATGAAGTATAAATATCCATCACTAGGTCCAAGAAGTATCTGGCCTCCATGTTGACCCATAAAAGGGAGGCCCATGGTAAATATCCTTCTCACTTCTATTGGTTTAACAATTGTCTGAAATATCAAGAATAATTTAGTCCAATACATTCAATTAAACTCATCATAGAAACTGTTTTTTATGTGTGTAGAGATGTGTACCGAGGATGGCTGAGATGCAGTACCATTGGCACTATATTCTGCAATAACAGCTTGATATTGACATGGTTGAACACCATTATCATTTCCCAGCTTTGATGGATCACAATCAACATCTGAATTACAAGAACATACTCCATTACATCCCGACCACTTATCTTTATCGCAGTTAAACGAAGCAAAGAACCGACCATTGTTCGCAAAGTTTGGATGAAATGCCATGCCCATCATTCCAAGTTGAGTATCAAAATAAACTTGGTCAATTAGATCAACAAAGGGACTTGATACATGAAGGTCCAATAGTCCTCCTGATCCCTCATCTGGAATAGTTGCCAACCAAACCTTACCAATTTGACTAGAGAAGAACGCGCGATTAGAGCCATCAGGATGAGCAACCATATTGAGATAAGGTCTATTCCCAACTTTCTCAAGACACAAACTGTTGAATATTAAACTTAATTTAGTTTTTGATTCATTGGGCTTAATTGTTAAATGGCTCAATATCTAGAAATATCTAAGAAGTGTGTAGACCAAATTCTAGAGTAAGTCACTCTAGATTGTTCCATAGAAATATCTAGAATAGATTAACCTAGAAACTACCATGGAAATATCTCGGCTAGGAAAATTATGGAGAATTCTAGAGAAAGAATTATAGCCACTAGTTAAGAATTGTGTTGGCACAATCCTAGCCATTAGTTAAGGAGGTGTCACTAGTATAAATAGGGGTCATATCCACCATCTTATACTAAGCCAAAAAAGCCAAAAGAAAAAAGAATTGTGTAGTTATAAAAGTGTTCTCTTCCTCCAAATCTTTCTAAAACTTTTCCTTTCTCAAATATCCTCCTTCTAACAAACTGGTATCAAGAGCCTTAAGATCCTTTCTAGAGAGATGGTAAGTAGCAACATGGTTCCTTTCCAAGTCCCTATGCTCACCAAGAGTAACTATGATAATTGGAACATCAAGATGAAGGCCCTCCTTGGATCACAAGATGTGTGGGAGATGGTAGAGAAAGGTTATGATGAGCCACAAGAAGGGGCTACCCTATCCCAAGCTCAAAGGGATAGCTTGAAAGATTCAAGAATGAAAGACAAGAAAGCTCTCTATCTCATTTATCAAGGATTGGATGAAGATGCTTTTGAGAAAATCTCGGAGGCAACTACAGCGAAGGAAGCATGGGAGAAGCTACAAACCTCCTACAAGGGTGCTGAGCCAGTCAAGAATGTATGTCTCCAAACTCTAAGGAGTGAGTTTGAAACTTTACACATGAAAGATGCCGAAAGTATCTCCGATTATTTTTCTAGAGTCTTGACAGTGACTAATCAATTAAAAAGAAATGGTGAAAAGTTAGATGATGTAAAAATTATGGAAAAGATTTTACGATCTTTAGATTCGAAATTCAATCACATTGTCATTGTCTTAGAAGAAACAAAAGATTTAGGGGCTATGACAATAGAGCATCTCTTGGGCTCTTTACAAGCATATGAGGAGAAGCAAAAGAAGAAGCAAGGGGTTGGTGAACAACTGCTGAAGACACAATTCAACTCCAAAGAGAAGGAAGAAGACTTCAACAACACAAGAGGACGAGGAGGATATCATGGTCGAGGAAGAGGTCGTGGACGTGGACGTGGACGAGTCGGCTTCAACAGCAACTATGCCA
>PYAF01005012.1:804988-850792 GCA_007407185.1 Glycine tomentella
CTGTCTCCACTGAGCATCGAATCAATGGACTGAGGCCAGTGGCAGCCACAAAGCCCTCTATCTCAGGTACAGGCTTCCCCATCTTAATGACCTTACGGCCATGGGAAGCAAGCTTTAACTCTGCACGATCCTGCATTTAACATATTATTTAAGGTAAAACTTTCATGGATAACCAAATGTATGACAACATTCGACTATGTTTTTTGGCATTTCAATACCTCTCCGGCCCAGACGCGTACGGCCACATGATCGCGAAATCCGCTCAGCAGAGATGAATCCTCTGGCCCTCCAGGGAAAGACTCTGACACTGGGTCCATATCGTCCATGACCGCATGACCCTCCTCAGTGACCGGATCAGCCGTCTCCACGTGTGGTTCCTGCACGGCAGGAACATCGTCAATAGCAACGCCCGCCCTACTACGACGTGCAGATGCAGTGGGCCTACGCCTCTCAGGGGCACCATGCTGATGACCTCTCCCATGCGAAATCGCTGAAGGGTCAGGACTTCGGCCAACAGGCCGACGCACTCCTCCTCTGGTCCTAGCCATAATCTGCATCCGCATAGTGTATTTCAGTTTTTCAGCTTCAACAACAACATCATTCCTTACTTGACTTCACCTTGTCTCATAACATCCTACTATAGTACTATATATGTAGGTTATCTCAGCTATGCTTGTCACAATTGTGACCAAGCATAAAATAATAATGCCATAAAAATGACTAAACAATGGGAGTGTTCAACTTATACTTTTATTCCTACCTTTCAACATTAACTATACTCTTAAACTGTTCCAAGTTTTTTGGCTTTTGTAACTGGTTATTTAGTATACCTATCTAAAAGATTGTTATCACTGTAACAGTGTTTTTGCAGGCAAATAAATAATCAAGCAAAGTCCATCCAATGAGTATTATCAACATCTTATATGAGCAAGTAAAGTCCTGTTCTAATAATAATAACACATGAAACATATAGTCACAGGTTTTTTTAAAAATTATTTATCATTTCTAACAAAAAAAAACCAATTTCTATCAGTACACAGCATGTGGCGGATTACAGGATCCGTATGAACTCTACGGATTGGCCAATCCGTAGAACTTTCACGGATTAGTCAATCCGTAGAGTTCATGTGGATCCTGTAATCCGACACATGAGCACGGATTCATCAATCCGCAGGACGTTAGCGGATTAAGTAATCCGTAGAATGTATACGGATTCCACAATCCGAATTGCTGACACGGATTCATCAATCCGTAGGAGTCTCGCGGATTATGTGATCCGTAAGAAGTTTACGGATTATGTGATCCGTAAACTTCTTACGGATCACCTAATCCGCGAGACTCCTACGGATTGATGAATCCGTGTCAGCAATTCGGATTGCCGAATCCGTGCACGCCATGCCCGACCACCAGACCTCCATGGACGGCGACTCACAAGCTTTAAGAGACAACGAACTCACCAGGATGACGACGCCGACTCAACGGATCACCAGCTATGCAATGCACCGACGAAGCTCCGACAAACCTCCAACAAATGCTGCGGCAGCAAGCAACGAACCGAAGCCGAAGGAGGACCGAATGCGATGCGCTCAGGGAAGAAGGCAGCCTCGTCGGAGAAGAGGAGAAAAGAAGCAAATAGCACAGCAATGTCAATGGGGAGAAGAGGAGAATTTGTGTCGCCGGAGAAGGGGAGAAAAGAAGCGCAAACGGCTGAGAGAGGAAGAGGGAAGAGCGTTTTGATTTTTTCAAATTATTTTTCCATTTTATTTTAATTAAAGGTTAGTTTGGAAAATTCACATTGAAAAATGGTGTATGAGAAATTTGTAATGGTGTAGGAAGCTCTTCACTCCCTATAATCTCAAGAAGAAATTCTCTTTCTGGGCTCCTAAAAAAATATTTTTTGTACATCGAGTTGGTTTTAAATAATATATATATAAGGAAAAATATTTAATGCATTGAAAATACAAATGGTAATAAATATATTCTTTTCTTAATAAACATTTTAAATGATAAGTCAACTTATTATTAAATGATAGCGATCAGTCAAATCAAATGATCTCTTAGGTTTTTTTTCCTTCTGAATAAATGATCTCTTAGGTAGCCGATTTTAAAAACTAAATTAACCAATAAAATAAAATTTGTCAAAGCTATAAAAAATTTCCATATTTAAAATTTTATTTTTGATTAATTTTGATAAAATCATTATTATTTGTGTAGATTTTCATCCTTTATATTTTGTCTTTAGTTAACAAATGCAATCCCAGTAAATTTGATGATAATTTAAATTTTGTTAGGAATTTCAAATTGATTGTAAGTCTATATATAACATTTTCTTTTTTAAACTTCAATGATAATTTTTCTTCTTTAATTTTAATCTCTTAATTTCCAATGTTTTTTCATAGAAAATAAAATAAAAAATCAATAGTTATATCAGAGTCTAAATGCCATGAGATAATTTTTTTTACTAAGCACTAAAATCAGTAAAGTTAAATGCAAAGACCAAAAACAGTGAAGTTCAGTGATTTATTTATTAAGCATTTGTGGTGCAAATGTGTCTATTTCTAGCAATTTTTCATATGTTATTTCAATGTTTATTGACAAAAACTACCCCATTTAACTTGTCGAGTGAAAATCTTAAGATCTCAATTATTATGAAATGTGAACTCCGAACCTAGTCCACCAAGAAAATCCTATTATTGCTCAAATTAAAGCTTTGAGGAAGAAAAGATGAAGAAAGACAAAGTGGTCACTTGTTTGTATGCATAATTTGCATGTCACATTTTTTTTACCAAAAATATGGACTTGAAAACACCTAATCAGGTATGGAACAAGATCCAAGACAAATTAAATGGTAATAAGAATGCCAAACATGTTAAGCTCCTCGCATTGAAGAGAGAATTCGAGTTGATGAAAATGAAAGACAATGAATTTATCAAAATTTATTTTGACAAGTTAATAGTTGTTGCAAATCAAATGAAACTTCTTGGTGAGACATTTACATATAAAAAAATTGTGGTTTTGAAAAGTTTGAAGCCAATATATTTCTAATTGAAGAGTCATGATGTGACTTGTAAAGTTTCACAAACACAAAGATAACTAGCAAGCTTTATGTACAAGAACAAAGGATTTCAATGATAAGTGACGAAGTTATTGAATGTCTTTCAAGCAAAATATATTAGTAAACATAATCATATTTTTCACTATATTTTTTTTGCAATAGACTTGAGGAGGAAAATATTTATTTGTATTCCTAAAATCAGATTTTCAAAGTTACCACCTGAGATGATTTCTACAAAAGGTTTGAAAATTGATTGAGATTTTGAATATAGAAGTGGACTGTTTTTGTATTAGAAATTGTTTTAGGTTTTGACCACTTGAAATGGTCATCATGGTTTCTTGATTTCAAAGCCCCTCAAATGACATATTGCTTTGCTTTCAATAAAGATTTGTTGGAGTCCTTAACTTGTTGGTATTTTTAATTTTAGACCAAGGAGGTCATATTGTTATCTTATTTTTTTACTTTCCTTTCCAATTTCTTCTAAAGTTTTAAATATGGTCATATTGTTATGTTTTCTCTATATCTACTTTATCCTATATCAATTTAGTTGTAGTTGAGGGTAACTATGTAGTTGTGATGACCAGACAGTTGATAGTGAGTAATATGTATCCCCCTCTTTTTGCTGTATGTACTTATTGATGAATATCTTGGTGTTGTTACATTCGTATCCTTCTTCTTTTGAGATGCATTAGACCTTTAGTATGTGGTTTGTATATCGCCACAAGGCATCTTACCTATGTTTCTAGCATACCTTTTTATGCGACATGTATGGATGTTTCTTATAAAATTTTATGTAGGTCGTTTTCTAATCTATGCATGTTAGTTATGGCTCATGATGTCACGCGAAAAATTTACATACATTTTTTGTATTATATTAGACGAAGTATTTTTTTTCGTAATATAGTAGTTAAGTATTTTTTTAGCGAAGCGGGTCAATACATGATCAGGTATACTAGAAAATTAGGAACATAGGTGAGCTTTAAGTTTCACGTGTAAATTATAAAATTTGACATTTTTTTTTATGGGTGCTGCATGGCTTCTTTTCTCACATTCGTAGCATGCCTTATTAATATGCGGATCTGGTTGGTTCATAGTTGTAAAATCAATTTTGGTCATTGATTAGATTGAGATAATGGGTCACTGATGTAATCGATAAGTCAGTAATTGGTCCGATTTGATTTGCTATATATTAAAAATTTAAAATTATATATATATCTAATATATATAAATATATAACTAATATTAGTTGAATAAGAAAAATTCATTTATATTCGAAAATCCCAAAATAATAATTGATAATAATTCAAAATCCAAATTAAAATTTTTTAAAAAAATCAAAAAGAAAATTATAAAACCGGCCAGATTGAACCGATCTAATTGGGATTCAGTAATCTACTTAGTCGAGTTTGACCGGATTATCTCGAATCAACTGCACGATAGTTTAATAAAGGAATCGACCCGATTAAGCCATCAGATTTCAATCCGACTGGCCGAGTTTGACCAAGTTTCAGAATAACAACACTGCTGGGAATGCAAAGACTGGGTAAAACAAAAAGAGGGGGAAGTGTACGGACTGTTAAGTACCATGTGATGATCGTAGCAAGGTGTTCTTTTTTTGTTGTTGTGGTGCTACTTGAGTTTTTAAGTAGTAGGTATTTCATATTTGGATGGTAGTTATGTCGTACTTTGGATGGGTTTGTGACTCAGCAACAAAAAAAGGTACAAACTGCACAATATTAATGTTCATGTGATGACCAGTTAAGATATACCAATCAATTTATATATATATACATATATATATATATATATTTAATAATTTGGCATTAGAGTGATGTTATATGAAGACACATAAAAGAATGTAGAGAAACACTTCACGGAGTGCCTGGGAGGCATTGGAAAAATTATATATATTATTCATAAAAATATTTGAGCTGAAAATTGAAGGCTTAATAGAAAATGTGAAAACAGAAACAGCTGTGACATAAGAAGAGTCAGATAAATTATCACATGCAGTTAAGGGGTAATGATGTCTAAAGATAATTTCAGACCGAAAAATCTTACAGTCGTTACATATTGTTATTGAATAAGTTAAAATGATATGCACAAGAAGATCATAACTGTCTGTAAAAAAAATCATAACTGATTTGATGAATTTAACCATGTCTTAGATTATTTATACATATACATATCTATATCTATAATAATTACAATAAATTCTTTTGGTCTCCATTTTTCTTTAGACTTCATCATTACTCATTAATTGCATGTGACAATTGATCTGACTCTCATGTCACAAACTGATCTTGTTTTCATTTTCTAACCTTCTCTCTTTCTTTTCTTTTTTTTGTTTTTCCTTTCTAGAAAAATGTATATCTAAAGCGTGTATGGACAAACCCACTTGAATGTGTGTTGCTAGTATCATGATAACATGGTACCTTCTAGATCTCCAGCGTTTACCATTGTTCTTCGCAGATCTGGTTTTAATGTTTGTATATAGATTTGGATGTTTAGGTTGCATTTGGTTAATGTTCGTTTTGAGATAAAAAGTTATATTTTGGCTTAATTTTATGTTTGCAAAATGTATTCACCGATGTTGTCGTGGATTTGAATTGTATGATTAGGTTGAAATTGAATGCAAAGTACGAAGACGTGATATGCTTAAGCTTTCATTTTTTGTGTTATTGAGTTGAATTTTAGGGATTAAAATTTATCATGTTACATATTGTGAATTTGAATTGTATAATTAGGTTGAAATTGAGTGCAGAGTGAGAAGACATGATGTGTTTAAGCTTCCATCTTTTCTATTATTGAGTTGAATTTTAAGAATTAAAGTTTTTTATATTATATGAGATAAATTTTTCTCCTATACATTAAAATTATATAATTTTTGGTTAAATTTTTTTCTTCTTTTTAATAAGTTAGTTTCTAATTTTATATTCAAATTTTATCAATAACATCTTTTAAAATAAAAAAACATTATTTTTTATTAAGTAACAAGAAGGAAGACTTGCATGAAGTATCTTTTTTGATTTTGTTTTTTTTTATTAAAAAGAAGAAGAAAAATTTAATCTAAAATTACATAGTTTTGATGTATAAGAGAAAAATTTATTTAATGTAACATGACCTGAATTTTATATTAAGTAATTGTGTGTAGCTAAAAATACAGATGGATTTACCAACAAATTTCCTAATATATATCCGTACAAACGTGATTCCATGTGGTTATTATCGTAGAATACCCGTGATCCTACAGAGAATATCAATCATCCATATTGTAACTGCGATATCCTACGGTCCCGAATACTTTTACACGGTACAGGATCTATCTAGCTTGTGCATGCTAGAAGGCGCCTGATATCATTCTATTTTCAAGTTAGGAGGTTCTAGAAAAAAAATTATATGTATTTATCTAAAAATTAAAGAGATAGTTAAATTTATGCAATCATTTTCTTAATGCAATTTTTTTATCTTTTATAAAAATATTTTAAATTTTTTTGTTAAAAGACTAATAATGTTAATTATTAAATTATTAATTTTTTATTTATGGGGAAGATTCGAACTAAATTTCTCTGTCGCCCTTCTTCCACTTATGTTTACATTATAGTTATTAATTTAATTAGGATGCATTTCAATAAATAGTTTAAGTACTGCATTCATAAAAAAGATAGTTTATGTACTTGTTAAAGAAATTCTTATAAAATAATAACTTATTGATTAAAAGATATAATTTTGACTTGGTAATTGAAGAAAAAAAATTATGGATTTAAGTCATTCTCACTAACAAATTCACAACAAATATTGATGTTTTAAAAAATCTTATTCATAAGTTTTATCTTAAAAGTATATTAAAATAAATTGAAAAAAACTTATAAGAATACAATATGAAATTGCATGATGTATATATTCACAATATAAATAAGTTATCTTCATTACTTTAAGCTCTTTGATCAAATCTTTCCTCGAATTTATGACAGAAGCTCTTGATCAAATAAAATAACGTTTACAATATGAAACTGCTCGATGTATATTCACATTCTGAATTTATGACATAGCTCTTTGTTTCCTAATCTTGTGCGAGATTTTTTATATTAATGGAGGGTCACATTCTTTCATGAAATTATATCTCTTCATGAAAAATTGTAAGTATAAGTATATGCGACTCTTCACATCTCATAACTTCTGGATGAAAAGTCAAGATTCAAGAGTCATGAATAGAAACAAATAGTCAAACACAACATAAAAATAAATAGCTTACGATTCTTGTCATTCTATTCATGAGAAATTCTTGAAACATTTCTTAACAAAAAATCTAAATTAACAATTTGAGTGATGTTACATGAGTCAAAAAGACACCAATGATCTCTGAAAAAATGTCTTTACACTGACATTATTTATCATAATATTTTACACCAAGTATTAAAAAAAAGACTTAAATACATTTTTCTTTTTGTAATTTAACATTTTTTCATTTTTGTAAATATATATTTTTTAATTCTTACAAAATATATTTATTTTATTTTTCATCCTTAAAATACTTTAGATAATTCTTTAAATAGTAAAAAAAGTGATTCAAACACAAAAAAATATTATTTAAAACATTTAAAACATGAAAAATAAAATAATCACATTTTATAAAAACAAAAAAATAAAAAAATACAAAGACAAAAATGAAAAAACACTAAATTATATGAATAAAAATATATTTAAGCCTAAAAATATTAACATTAACACAATTAGTGGAACACGAGTGCAAATTTAGATGTTAAATTGCACAATATTTTGCACCAATGTATATAGAATAATGAAGTACAATAATCCATCTCACTTGACGCTAGTGTATGACAAAATTGTGCCAAAACCTTTCAGCTTTTTTCCTCACTCAAAGCTACAGTTAACCTCTCCAACTATAAAAGTTGATATCATTAATTCATTACCTTCAATCATACTCAACTTACGGATCCCCATCCCACACCACACACCAAAATGGAAGAAAACAAAAATAAAGTAGTATTGTGGATCCAAAGGATGGAAGCTCCTCAATTTACAGTTGCACAAAATCTGTCATGAAGCACGTTCCAACACAGGTTTCTTGGAAGGGAGAATAGTAGTCCAGTAGATCAGTAAACGACACTCCTTTTACAGCCGAAGTGACAAGAAGCTGACATTTTGACAAATCTAATTGTATAAGAACTATACAGAACCCTTTTTTGTTTTGGGGGAAGGGGGTGGGAGGGAAATTTCTTCGACAACTGGTGAATAAACTCCCCCCGTACAAATGCTATATATATTCCCGATAATAATGGGCAATTATTTCCATCATAAAACAGCCCAAGATCTTCTCATACATTGCTGGCCAACCTGCACAAATTGTGGTTCATCTAGCAAAATACCAAAACCTGCTTATTAGTAGGATACAAGGAATGAATCTGATATTCTCAAAACGAACCAATTGTGTTCAGTGATGCCCGGTACCAAACACTCTGGGCTCTACTAAGTCATCCTGCTCCTATTTTTGCCATCATTATCCCTCGCCAGAACCTGCTCCTATTAAAACCCTGAATTGTATCGTAAATTTTAAAATGCTATACATCCCAACAGAGGATGTATGCCAAAACTAGTTGACATCACTGCAACTTGCAATTTTATTTGCCTAAACCACTTTTGTGTTATGCAATGCATCTGCATAAACAAGGCCACTCCAGAAACCAATTGAAACCCAAAAGTCAACATTCTTCAGTCCAGCAAATGATGTTATCAGTTCCACCAAAAATCTAGTTTACAGCTTCAAAGAAAAGAACCTGAGGTTGTAGATGCCCTCTTTCACACATTGTAAGAACATCCGCCCATCCACCAATTACCTGGTCATTGAAGAATTTTTTTTAACATAGCAAGAATGACAAAAAAATAATTCCCATCTGTTCATAGATTCAACTCACCTTGACAGTCTTGTCATCATACATAATCCACTGTCCATGGTCATGGCTATAAGCAAAGCAATGATAATGCTGGCCATAGTAGCAAACCTAAAGGTTAAACAACACATTAGCACATATATGATGCAGACAATTGTGGCATGTGATAAAACTACTTTTTTCCACTCAATAGTCAATAGTAAAACTGTAGCTCAACCATCTGATAAAAAATGGAAGAATGCAGGGTTTGTAAAAGCATATTATTTATCTGCAGTTTTCATTTAGATTTTTTCCTTCATTTTATGGAAAGATAAGTTCATGAATATAAATGAGCCTTTTCACTGTCCAGGGCAGTCCTTTCACAGGACCTCAATAAGAAAAGCAATATTTAAAATAAAATAAAAAAACCACCGGGGAAAATGTTTATATTGTAGTGTGTTCCTTCTGTAATAAAGCCAAATTCATCACTAAAGAGGCATATAATAAGTAGTCGAACTAAATATAAACATTCCTTACATATGAACAATAAAATACATACATATGAACAATAAAATACATACCACTGACACCAAGTTATGGATGCATTTAGGATCTAAACCACGATAAAGGACACTGATATCTATATTGGTGCTCAGGGCTGCCAGAGTATCTGTTATATCATTGGTACTCTCACATGTATTTTGCCAACCTAGGACTGTAAATAACAAACGTGTAAGAGAGAGTAGCAAAACCATATATAAAAAAGTCAACAACATTCCAAAAGCAACAAATGAGGTACCTGTCATAAAAACATGGGGTGGAGTTGAAAGTAAGTGATGGATGTGATTGAGCTTGCCACAGCCACCAGCTTCTAGATCACAAGCCAACTGATGGTTCATCTCCACAAGATTCAAAAGCTTATCGAAGGAACTTTCAGCAAACATATCCTAGCAAGTGAAGAAGGGATCCAGCTAAGGTACTTAACAAGCATAATAGTTTGCCCATGCTCCCAGCAGCAGAAAATCAGAAGCAATATGAATTGTCAAACGTTTAAAAGAATACCTTCATTGTCCGGAGGGCACTGGCATTTATATTGTGAAAGAAGGAAGTATATTTCATATGTCTGGATTCAAGACCACAGTGATAGCAGATCATTTGTTCAAAAATGTTCATTCCAAAAAGTGAATGTGCTATACAACTACCATTTGCACAATCCCAAGATCCCGTGCAGTTGCTTTCAGCTGATTCTGCATCAGAAACACTTGAACCACGAGTAAATGACCGATGAAGGCAGTCAAATATCACTGCCAGTACCTCAGAAGCATCATTCATCTGAGCCTGTCAAAAGTCAGTCTATTAATCAAATCGTCCACATAAGAAATATCTCCATTCTTTGTCTGTCTGTCAATGAAGTTACCTCCTGGAAGAAATTACTGTGAGGATACAGTTTGCTTAGAGCTATCCGTAGGGATGTAGGTGCAACTGCTTCTCTCCTTGAATCCTTTGATGCAGTGTCCAGTGCAGTAAAGATTTCATACAATGCACAGACAACGCAAGGATTACCCACATGTTCATGCTCTGATCTTGATCTGCCAAGAAATTCCACCCGGAAGCGTCTTAAATGCCACAATGACTGAGCTCATACAGAGACCAAAAAAACGTTTTAGGCTATGGACAATAATACAAAATAATAATAATAATAATAATAATAATGCACCAGCCAATATTATAATTAAGTGGAAAAATTCCAAAATACCTACCTGTATAATAACATTGAGAAAACAATTATATTCACCCACTTCATTCTTCAGTCCAGTACCAAGCAACGTAGCCCCATTCACATTATCAGTTGAGTCCTCCACAGGCAGGCAATCCACACTATCTTCCTGTGTAGAAGCTCTCTGTGAAATTCTTAAACTGGAAACTGAATGTGAATTTCCACGAGCTTGATATGTGTCTGATAAGAATATCTTTCAAAGTTAGAGAATTGTCATAGTTCCATTATACTTCAAGATGAACCAAGAATTACTTTTAAGAGTAGGAAACATAAGCATTACTCTCAGCATTCAACTAATAGTCTATGTCAAGTTTTGCTTGTAGGCCAAGTACAAATTATGCATGTGTAGCAAGGTTTATTTTGTTGAGGGGAAATATCTTCTATTCTTCTATAAATATTAAGGATCTGACATGTTTTCATAACTTCCTAGTTATATAATCTTTGAGATTGTAAATCACATGTACAGAAAACAACATGCCAAAAGATCAGAAGAGGAAAAGGGAAAACTTTCAGACAAATGAGCATTCAAGCTCATTTCATTTCTTGAGTCATTTATGGTGAGGCAGATTTTGCATGAAGAAAGAGATGTGTTACAAGTTACTAAGTATAAGAAAATGCATCTTAGATGTAAAAGATAAAATTAACTATGTATGCATGGAATGAAAAAATTATACCCAGGCTTTGGCGTACAGCCATTTTAAGATCAGCTTGGAATCTTTCCTCCTCTGCATCTTCTACTTGCAACTCTCCCGTCACCTTTGATCCATTACTTTGCCACACTGATGCACATACCAGCAACAGCAACTTAATTATTTTCATACTCAAAAGATGCTTTTATTATTAGTATTTTAAGAAACACTATAGATGACTTAAACTAAGGTCACCAACTGAAATAAGATTTCTGCGTGAACAAACAATTTCAACTAACATATTGACATAATCCTTCCAGGAAAGAAAGCAACAGTAACACTAATGAGTTTTCAAACACTATTGAAATCTTATTTTGCATCTAATTTAATATTATACTGCAGACGTACATTTTAACAAGAAACTTTTTTATGAGAAGGAAGAAAGTCCATTGGGGAAAGAAGATCTAAATAAGCATTGCCAGAAAAAGTATAACTGATCTCATAAATCATACTATCATTCTATCCATACCAGCCAGATAAGATCATAATACTTCATTCCTAAAAATAAAATATATAAACCTAGCCATAAAATGATCCCAATAACATAAATATTCACAAAATTGGAACATCTTTTACGAGAGCCATATAAACAATGACATCATGACAAATGGATGGACTAGGCAAAACAAGATGACAAAACAAGCACCCTTCAATTGATTTTACATATTACACACTTAAAAAGATTAGGTATGTGTTAGAAGTGATAAAAAGCAAAGCATGATAATAAGCAACTAAAGCTCAATCATAAATAAAACGTTGTAATGATCTTGACAGGGGAAAGTCTTCCCCACAGCTTCTTCAAATTTTGTGCACCCATAAACACTTTCATAAGCCAAGCTATGCAGTACCACAAACTAGCAGCCAGTAGTTAATTCTGAGTTGAATACTACTTTTGAAAAGAATAAATCAGATAAATAAAACTAATTAGATAATTATGCACCAGCATTACATCAAAAGAGTATTTAGGCAAAGTTAACTAACCATTATTAACATCTTGATTGTTATTAAATTTGAATTGCTCTCTCAGGTGATAATCAGGATGTGTATCATCAATGTTGTCTTTTCCTGATGAGACAAATTCAAACTTTCCATCAACTTGTCTGGAAGAACTTTTCCGTTTATGTTTTTTTCCTGCACGGCGATCTGGACCATTCTCTGGAACAACTCCATTTGGCAAACTTGCTGCGAAAATGAAGTAAATAAATTTGAAGAACCTCAAGCAAATAAAAACAAAAAACAAGCACCACATTTGAGACACTCAAACCACCAACATTGTTTACTATTTGACTGATGCGAATAATTATCAAGGGAACCATTTGCTGTGGGTGTAAGCACACCATCCAGACTACTTTGGGATCCATTTTCCTTTACCAGTTGGTCCTGCAAAATCGTAAAGGTTAAAAAATGTACAAGTTCAGGGGTATATTTCCTTTAATACCTAATTCTTATTTATAAAGTATTAGTTCCTTCCATTAGTATATTCGCAGTTGTATTTTACTTTCCACTAACCATGCAACAGTAACTCAGACTAGTGACCAGAAATTCTGTCTCCCTAAGGGGGAGTTTGGTACAAGGGAAATTTTGTTTCATGGGAATCTTAAGTTGAGAATGTATGTTTTTCGTGTTTGGTTTGTTTTTTAAAAATAACATTCCCAAGAAACAATGATTCCCGAGAATATTTTTGGCTACGTTTCCCACAAAAATATTCCATGGGGGAGTTGGGAATCTAACTTTCCCAAGTTAAAAAATAAGTATTACTGCTGTAAAAACATCACGTTACTCTTATTAAATCATTTATGTGGTAAATAAATCAAGTTTGTGGTAAAAATACTATGTTACTCTTTTATTTCCAGGAACTTATATGAGAATATTTAAGACCAAACAAACAAATTTAGTCATTCTTAGGAATCATGATTCCCAAGAGATTCAAAAAAGAGATTTATACCTGCACAGGTACTCCAACATGTTCATCTGCATCTGGTGGATCAGCATCCACCTTTGTTTCAGAATCTTGAAGTTTGTCTACCACTCCTTCCAAGTATAACCCAGATGATTTTTTTTGTTGCTCTGCAAGGTGCTTCTGTTTGGCTTCATTTTCTATCCTTCGTTGAAATTCCAAAGTTTCTTCAAGCTTTTTTTCCTCCTCTTCTAACTCAATCTTACGTCTAAATTCGTCTTCAAGTAGTTCCAAGTCATCATCATTCGTAGAAACAACCTCATTATCTGGGAAGTCACTTCCAGGTGCAACTAGATTGGAACTGTAACAGAAGCACATCAAAAACATTTTTAAGAAGAGTGACAGAAAAATAAAAAAAAAAAAACAAGAAGAAAATAATGAAACATATACTGACTCAGGAGTTGTTGATCCAAGTGAGAACTGGGCATGACCACTTGTGACCTGCAAGAGAAAGAAACTTTAGTCAGCTGTTATTGACAATGACCTATATATATGAACAAATTCCAGAAGCATGATGAACACCTTAAAATCTCTTGCTTTTCTGTGATCTTTATTCTTCTTCTTATCTTTTGTTTTCTCGACATGTCTTGCGCTCTCACTTCCCCCCTTAACAGCCTTCTTGGAATCAAGAGCAAGTTCAGCCAAAAGTGCTTCACTTACAGCATCTGACTTCTCTCTTGCATCCTTCTCAGCCAAATCTTCCAAAAGAGCCTAAATTATAGATATATATATATATATATAAAAAAAAAAAAGGAACACTCAGTTAAGTGAAAGGTCAAGCAACAACACGTTTCAGGACTTTGAATACAAACCCTTAGGTATGACTTCACTAGAGGCACTAATATTGCTCGATAATCATTAACAGAAATGGGCCCAAGCTTGAATTCCAGTTGCTGCATCTCTGTAACACTTCTTATTATTCGGGCATCAATTTTGCTAAGCTACACAGTGAAAAAAGGAAGGTTAGAACATAAAGGCAGAAGGACATCCTTGCTGTTTGTTATCTTTGTAGACATAAAAAAAATCAACAAACCGACCTCTATAGATAAATGCTCTTTCAGTTTCTGAATAGCATTTTCTATACAACCATCCATTTGATGCAAGTAATCTTTCATTCTCCATTCATCTTCTTCACCAGATTCCAAGTCACATAACTGAGAAGTCACACCAGCATAAGTTTCCTCATAGCCGAATTGATTAACATTTCTTGCTTCTGCTTCTTGCAAAACATTTGATATAGCATCCAACTCAAACCTATTGCTGACATACATCATATCATTCTCACTCTCAATGAGCTCTTCTCTTCGCTTTCTTAAGACAGATTCATAGCTTCGCTGGACAAATTCACCAACAGTTTCCCTCTTCTTACCTTCTTCAAGACAAAGATCCTCCACTGTTTGCAGAGCTTCCTCATAACTTATTCGCTCACCCTTCTTCTCACATAGGCCCTGTAGATGATAAAACTCCTTCTCAAGCAACTGGACAATTTCCTTTCCTTTATTTAGCTTATCTTCTCTAGTCTGCAGCCATGATGTCAACTGATCCCCAATAGGTGAACATGAAAATATCCAGGATAGCAAAGCATCGTTATTGGATGAAATTCCATCAGGAGAGCTTGGGGTGGTCACATCATCCAAGACAGCCCCCTGAACTGTACCAGCAGTGACTTGTGTTTGCAGTAAGCACTCGTCCAGTAGGAGGCACGATGCATCTCCATCAAGTACAATCTTGTCTTTAATCTCGGGACCTTGACTGATATTGAGCAAATCATTTGTGGGGCTACCACCTTTATCAGCATTTCTGGCGGCCAACCCACAAGCATGAGATATTTCCTGCAGAAATTGGAAAATTGTCTTAAGCTGTGTAGCTCCTAGAAAGCATATGCACATTGGTGTTTGGTCCACGCCATGATTTAGAAGTTGAGAACCAGCAGCAAGGCCCTGTATCTCACCCATAGTAAACTGTATGACCTTGTTAAGATGACTAGCAGCAAAACATTTGTGCCTAATAAGAGTCTCAAAAATGGCATGAATTTTCCCCAGAAGTTTCGCACGCTCAGGGTCATCAGATACCGGCCAACAGTCAATAATGGGATTAGCCATAGATAGTTGGTCTTCAACACCTTCTCTCGCATCATTTTCTATAATTTTACAATGGTTGTTGCATTCTACCGAACAATTACGAAGACTGTCCCCTGAACTTTCCTTCTCAATGTAAGAGCTGCTTGCATCTTTAAAACAATCATTATAGTTCAGAGCATGATGATCCAAGGACAAATCCTCAGGAAGTGATGAACTTTTGAACTTTGCTTTATTATCAAGCATTCTAACTGCAGCTAGGACATCCAGAGGCTTCCAAGAACAATTAAGAATCATTTCAATCCATTCACGATCAATATTTTGGGGCAGAAGTCTCTGCATTTGTGGCGAAAGACTCCCCATGTGTTCCTGCACAACATGATGCCTGTGAGAATCCGGGTTGGAATGTTTCTCTTCACAGTTGCAGCAAGGCCAGAATTTCCATGCTTTATTGGCCTCAGCATAAAACAAAGCTTCTGACAAGATATCGTTCGGCAAAGTATCCTTTGAAGACCCATAGTGCGACTTAAGATCATAAATTTTAACCCTAAGAAAGTCCTTCTTAATATCCATACTAACCGAATTCCAATACGAGTGCACCCACTTCATCCTCTCAGCTGAAAAGCCACTCTTCCTCGCATTTCCATGCCTCCTCCTATCGCCAATCCTCTGACCAGACCCTACAGATGAATCCAACGGCCTGTCATCCCTATCTCCCTCATTCGGCAATTGTGGCGACTCTGAATTCTTCTGTATTAGCCTAGCAGCAGCCACTCGAACTTCAATTTCCTTTCTCCTCTCCTCAGGTGTCTTGGTCACCTTCTTGATCTCATTAGGCCTCCTAGTTTGAACCAGCCTCACCTCCATAGGATCCTCGGGTGTCCTCCTTATCGGAATCAACCGAAACCTCTCCTCCCCATTGCTCAAATTCTTCATCCAAGACGACAACGAAGCCATATTTGACTTCTGAATAAGCTGCCTCAACTCATTCTGCACGTGCCCAATCCGTTCCTCAGGAGATAATGCTTTCTGCTCGCTCTCATCCTGCAATGTCTCCTTAGCAGGATCACTAGGGTTCTCAATGGCAAGCCCCCTCTCACACTCATGCACCACCTCCTCATAATCCTTCCCTTCACTCGCGGCCTCCAACATCACCGTGGCACGGAAATGCGCGTACTCGACGGAATTCGGCATGAGCTCCACCGCGCGGCGTGCCGACTCGAGCGCGTTCCTCAAATGCCGCTGCTTCGAGCTCGGGTCGGTGATGACCGTGGCCGTCTTGAAGCACATTAGGCTGTGGACTCGGTTGACGAACGCGGCGTGGGGAGAGCCCTCTTCCCTGGCGCAAATCTCCTTCAACTGCTTCATTGCCTTGGTGTGGTTCCCGCGGCGGAGCGTGGTAAGTGCGCGCTCGCATTCGAGCTTGATTGTGGAGTAATCAGAAGAACCCTCGGATTGGGGCGCGGCCAATTCGATCTTCCTAGGGTTGTGATCGGAAACATTATTGCACGCGCTGTCGGCGTCCGGCGAGGTTGCACCACCACCGTTGGCGGCGGCCGCGGGGGATTGTTTCGAGCGCGGCGCAGGGTTTCGCTTTTTGTGCCCCATGGATTGAGTTCATGCAAATCCGATTCGCGTGCATAAAAACACGTGCGAGAATCCGCAAACGTGCCTGTGTGAAAAAAAATAATAATAATACACACATATATATATATATATAAGTGATGCAAAAAAGGAAGAAATAAAGAGTGACCAGACCTAATAAATGTAGGAGCAAAGCGAGTAAGTGGTTGGCGAAAACGGTTACGGAGAACAATCGACGGTGAAAAGGTTAGGGGAAGAAGAAGAGAGTGAAGAGAAGAAAGAGCACCTACCCACACAAGAGGGGTGGGGTTTGATGGAAACGGAGACCAGAGAGAGTAGTGATAAATTTATCAAATCAAAGTTTCAGTGAAGGGATCAGTGAATTATTTATAGCTAATAAGCGGCGTAATCACTCAGATTAACCCCCACAACACTTTTCATTTCAATTTTTATTTACATTCTATGTTAATGTTAATTGTAGTTACAAAAAAAATGTCAATTACTTAAATAACTCATTTCATGAGGTTTTTTTTTTTTTTTTTTGAGAAATAAGTTTAAATATCTTCTTCTTAAAAAAATATTTAGACTAAATAATCATTTTAGATTTTTTTTTTTTTCAATTTGATGATTTATTTTTAAACAATTCACTTTAGTTTTTTATTTTATTTCTTTTTTTTTAAATTTGTTTCGATCTTTTATCATATTTAAAATTTTGTTTTGATCTTTTATAGATTTAAAAGGTTTAAAATGATTTTTTTTTATCCATCCTCCTCGATACTCCAACACCTTCATCAACAAACTAAATTAAACCCGTTAGTGAATTTACACTTATTTAAATATATTTGAATTGGTCATTTATCTCAGTATTATTAAATGACAAAGTTAAATATGTTTAAATAAATAAATATTATAAATCTTTTTAAATAATACAACGTATCAAATTAAATTTTTTTAAAAAAAATAGTCCTTGTGAATATTTTACATAACATGAAAAAATTAAAGTGAATATTTTAAAAGATAAATAATCATTTTGAATAAAATAAAAGATGAATTATGATCATTTAACCAATTATTTATTTAGTTATTTTTGTGACCACAATAAAATTTAAACGTACAAATTCATGAAAAATATTCAAACCCCCGTATTTTAATTCTTATAAAAAAAAAGATTATTTGCCTTAATTTTATATAAATGCATATTTTTAAAAATTATTAGTAAATTAGTTATATAAGGAATGACGTGACATAATTGAGTTATATCATGATTATTTATCATGTGATTTTTCAATGAAATTCATCTGACAATCGGGGTTAAAAACATATATGTATTTTTATTTTGATAAAATATATTAAATAGAAAAAATAGAAGAATTGAAATCAAAAAAATGTTTTTTAAGGAATTAGAAACGTACATAAACTCGAAAAAAATATATCACGAGTTTTATAATACCTGTTATATTATTTTGTTTAATAAATTTCAGTCATTTTCTTGAAAATGATATGATATCTAAACGTTAACATATCTTATTGAATAAATTGGTTTTTTTTTCTGCACTAAATATTATTTTAGTTTATGCAAAAAGCAAGATAAATCATTCAGAAAAAACAAAATACGAGATAAATATTTATTTTATATAATAAAAATATTTTAAATACAATTAAAAAAAAATTAACTCCAGCTATGCTTGTATGCATGGTCTGTTATAAGTTAGGAGAAAGAAGTAGAATTAGTGTCTAAATCAACAGTAAAAAAACACTATTTTTATAAGATAAACCTTTAAATCATTGAGTTCATAATAAATTATATTTTATATTCATAATAAAAATTATTTTTAACTATTGATATTTTTTAAAACAAATTATTGAAACCTAATTTAGAAATAAAGATTAAAATGAAAAATTGAAATAGATAAGAGTTCAAGAAAAATTCTTAAAAATGTTCTTATTATAATAAAAAAAAATCTACTAGTATACAAATACTAAAGTTTGGGAATAGTTCTTATATAGAGAGAGAAGATCATGTGTTTTTTTCATTTTGGATGCTTTTAATGTAGAGATTCATAGTGGAAAATAATATAAAATTTTAAAATAATTAATTTAAGAGAAATTTATCTTTCAGAAAATAACATCAAGGGAAATTTTGAATGTAATTAATAGTTTTGAGATTTTTAAAAAAAGTTAAAAATAAATAATGATAAAGTTGCATGTTATAAGAATAATAAAGAGTGCATGTTTAAAATAGAAGAATTGAAATAAAAAAAATCCCATATCATGTGCTGGTTGTGCCTCTGTACAGAAACTAAGGAGCAAAGTATAAGTTTGCAAGGAATCTAAGGCCGAGAGCCACCATGCTTTGGACAAGATTATATGCATCTGGCAATTGATGCAACCTGAGGAATGCACTGAGAAGGGAATTGCAAGTAGATATATTTGGAAGTAAACCTGCATTCAGCATAGCCAGGTACCATTCCGAAGCCTTCTCAACGTTACCAGCCTTTCCCCACAAGTCTACTAAAAGACCATAAACTGGTTCATCTGGCACCCAGTTTTTCTGCTTCATCTCAACAAAAACTGCTTCAGCTTCCTCAAGATAACCACAATGGCCAAGTGCCTCCATTACTATGCAGTATGTAACTTTGTCAGGTTGAAATCCTGCATTCTGCATGTCATGATATAGTTTCAATCCCATCTCAAATTTCTTGCTTTAGCTTGCAAGGCAATCATGATGTTATAGACTTATAGGTGACCAGATTAGGAACACACCCATGATCAACCATCTATAAAAATAGCCAGTGGGCAGCAGCTAAATTGCCAGCTTTTCCAAGACAATTGATTATAACACTGTAAGTAAAAGTTTCAGGAGAAAGACCAGCTTGTTGCATTCTTTTGTACATAGACACGGCAACATCAATAAATCCAGCTTTAGCATGGATATCAATGAGCGTACAGTATGTGACACAATCAGGCTCACATCCCACCTCCTGCATTTCATTGAACACATTCAGTGCTTTTTTCAGGTAGTTAGCACAGCCATAGCAATGAATAAGGCGGTTGTATGTTACAACATTGGGTTGGCATCCATCCTTGACCATCTGTTCTAGCAATTTGCTTATCGCATCAAACCTTCTAGCACGGCCCAGGATACCAACCATGGTGGTGTAACCGTGTAAGTATATCCATCATGCCTGAAACCTGGCTGTCGCCTTATTCAGTCAAAAACACCAAGAGCAACAAAGGGGTCTTGGAGTTGTTTCAAGATTTGGTTAGCTTGATATGCATCCATTGAAAAACTCAGGTTATACAAAGCCTTTTCCGCAGCAGGACCCCACCTTAGCTGCCTTAGTATGTCTGAAATCACTTCCACAATATGCCCGTTCATTGGAGAAGTTCTAGCTGACATTTTCAGATCCCTGGTATGTTTATGAAACCTTCTTTGATTGATCCCACAATCTGTGTGTTTGAAGCATGCATGTTGGAACCAAAATTTGTCACAATGTGGTTTGATTTTGTTCTTGTTCTCTGTGGAAAGGCTCTGTGTTCGTGATTATTTGCAGGAATATTCTGAGACTTTTCTGTCCCAAAAGAAGGCATATGCTTAAAACCTCTGCCTAAATTTGATTTATCACGTTTACAGTTTCCCACTATGATAATGACTAGTACGCTTAGACTTCGAATTAGTAGAAACAGATGGCTGGGATGAACACTAGTAAAGTTCTTTTTAATCTGTTTCACGTTTGAAGATCTGATGTTGGGTGGGGTTCTGGCAGTATCAACCATACAATTTGTAGAGTAGCTTAGTATGTCCATTCCATTTGATAAAGGAAACTTATAATTAGCTAAATCGGAAAGAAAATTTATAGCTGCAATACCGGCCCTGTAAAACTGGTCAGCATTGAGAGGAGACAAGTGCTCAACATGTTCCTGAACACCATCAATATCACAAGCATATGTTACAGAATCTGGTTTACTTGCCGGACTAGAAGCAGACCCGATTTGCTGAATAGTGCTATATTGATCAACACCCTCAGGCTTGCAGCAAGCTGGCCCACTTACTGAGTTTGCTGAAACCAATGTTTCATCCACTTCAGACGTAGCTTTGGATACCAAGGAGGATGGCTTCTGTGCAGGTAAAACATGTTTTTTTATATGTTGCCCTCTAGACACACAAGTTTCATCCTCAGTGCAAGAGCATGAACTACCATCTGCTGCATTACAACGTGAACCACCAATGAGAAAACTCCTAGCACTGCTAGAAAGTGCGGTGATCTGCTTTGTTCGTAGCATGGTCTGCAAATAAAGTTGAATAGAAATAGTTCATAATCAAGAAATTAAGAAACTAATCACAAAAGTGAAAGAGGCCCAGTTGCCACAAACTTTCTGCAAACACACCATAGCAGCAAACAAACAGCAAATCTACCCCTACAAAGTACAGATGCCACCAGGCACGAGTCCTACTCTAACTTATGAAGCTAAAAATATTTTTAAAAAAAATTGCAACATCGGCTATAAATTTTGTATGCACCAGCACCAACACTACTAATGATTTAGATTAGTTGAGCTAATATTAGCATGTGTACTTATTACTTAACTAACTAGCAATCTACTTTTCTGCAACTCAGTAAAAAACATGTAGTTTGGAAGCAATAGAGAGGAATCGGGTTCACTTCTTCACATAAATAATAAGAATTAAGAACACTAGAGGCACATCACAGTATGTTTGACATTAAGTTCCTTTATCCATCATCTCGATATGATTAGTTTGGCTCTCAGAATATTAGAGAGGCCATATTCCATTTCATACTTGTAATAGAAACAGGACAGATCACTACTACAAATAATTGATTCTACGACAGGCATTTTAAGTCGGTTATGAAGAAACCGTCGTAGATTGAGTGCGTTGGCATTTCCATAATTAATGTGCACAACAACGTTGTAATAAATGATAGGAAGATAAAATTACAGCTACTGATTATAATAAAATGACTACCATTAGACAGCTACTAAGAAGATAAAAATTACTGCTATTCAAGATATTTCTTATCATTGATGACTTTACACAGTGGAAAGCCCTACATTAAATAACTATCCCAATGAATGGCAACCCTACAAGTGTCAACATCTGGCTTTAGGAATTTTAAATTAAAAATAACATTTAAACAATACTATTCTAAGATCCTAAGTCCATTCTATTAAACCCTACAAGTGTCAACATCAGGCTTTCGGCTTTCACTGTAATAAATTTAATAATAATATAATGGTGAAATAATTTTATGATATTTTAAAGGTATCTTTACCTTCATTTGTTTATCCTTGTAACTGTTAACTGTAAACTTACAGGTGCGCTTGGATGTTGCCACAATTTTGGGACTTCTGGCATACTTCATAAACTACAAATTTGAGAATGTCTTATCTTCCCCGTATGTATAACTCAGTTTCTTACTTCCATATATGATAATATTCCTAAATTATATTGCAGCATCTCTATATATGAGTTTTTTATCTGATTCATATGATAGTATGAAAAAAGATATTTCATATCCATTCAGCGAACAACCTAAGCTAAAATGCCAATATGTACAGTGCTATCTGCATACATACACACCGATAGAGGAAATTGAAATACATTCAGCTAACAGAAAGTGTTCTTCTACATGAACTTATGTACAATTCCAAAATATGAAACACCCAACCAAAAAAATGCACATTTGCTTGTCTATCTCCATGATGCTCTGGCTCACTGGTCTATAGACAATCATGGGCACCACCAAAATTTTCTAATGTGGTTTCATACTCTACTTAAACACATGCATAAGGAAATTCAAAACATACAAGGTTTAGGGGAGACATAAAATTCCAATTTTAATAACTGAATTTTTGTAAACCTTTTTTGTCTTTGACTGTGCACCTTGTTTGGTGATGCTGTGTAAGCTGTTATCTAAAATGTCATGTATTTTTTAATGAGAATGTAGTAGCCATAAGTGCCCTGTGAGCGCTCATCACAGTAAAACTATCATAAGCAAATTCCAAACAGTGTTCGGTTTAATTAACCTATAGGTCCAGCACTATATCATTAAATGACTAGGATTTATTACTTAACATATTCCCTATGATGGTGTAATTCCAAATGCATTGTTCTACATATGTACTTAAAAGTCTTCCGTGAGTGATTACATTGTTTTTCCTGTTTCATTTCAGATTGCTCGTCGGGTTATTGGGAAAACTTTTAATTGAGCTGAGAAACACTCAAGAGGAAGCCATTACTGTATGTGATCTAAAATGTTCATGAAGACCATGCCTTTTATGATTGGAATTGACGTGATATTCTGTTCAACTAAATTATGCTCTGAAATGTTGTAATGATTGGATCATGATTAAATAAATATTTATTAGGTGTTTTTTATACTCATTAATCTTACATCATTTACAGCTAATGTAATTCAACAAGTATTATCAATTTGTGATGAGATCTTTTGAAGCTTCATTGCTATTTTCTAGATTTCGTTATTGGTATGAGTTGCATTTTGATTTCCAGATTTCAATTTGTAATGGGAAGGTTGAAAAAAACCAGCATTTTTAAAAAAAAAAATTTGAAGAATCAAAATCGGTTATTATAGAAAACTGGCTTTGTATAAAGCTTTTTAAGCCAGTTTTTTCCAAGAACAGACTTTATTTGGACATTATCTAAGTCGGTTATCTGAAACACCGACCTTGTATTTGCCATTTCTAAGTCAGTTTTTTAAAAAAACAGACTTGGTATATACTTCTTCTAAGTCGGTTATATTAGGAATCGACTTCGCATGTGCAACTTTTTAAGTCGGTTTTTCCAAAAAATCGACCTTGTATTTGTCATTTCTAAGACAGTTTTTTAAAAAAACTGATTTCATAGCTACTGCTTCTAAGTCGGTTTTTCTAAAAACCGACTTCGTATGTACATTTTTTAAGTCGGTTTTTCTAAAAACCGACTTTGTATGATGCTTTCTAAGTCAATTTTTTAAAAATTGACTTTGTAACTGCATTTTTTAAGACGGTTCTCTGAAATAACCGACTTAGATTGTAGGATTAAAATAATATATATAATATACAAAACAAAGTCGGTCGGCGGAAAACCGACGTCGTAGGTGTCCCTATTTGACGACGTCATGTTACAAGGTCGGTTCGAAAACCGACTTAGTATGTCGCTGTTGTAGTGCGATGGATACCAAAAATGAGTATTATAAAGTATTATAAAACAACAAGGAACAAGACGCTGACTTGAATCAATATTCAAACAAACCACTCTCCAACCCAAAAGTTCCACCACTGCAAACAAAAATCAATGACTGAGGGGAAAACTAAAATAATAAAAAAGCATTTCTAAACGGCAAAGTAAATAATAGTAATAATAAAAAAACACAACAACGTTTCAACCCACTGAAGAGATTATTTAGTGCATGTGCATAGCACAAAGACTCAATTTTTACACCAAACATGAATCAAATGTGATCTAAAAGCACCCAGTATAGAAGTGAGAGTAAAATTTCATCATTGATCCATGAAACCAAACCAGTGAAGTTTATGAAGCAAAGATGAAGAATTGAATGAAATCAAGAGTACCTGCATGGGTCCAATTTCAACAGTGTTGAGAGACCATTGAAGGGGTTACACGACAAGAGATACAGAGTGTGGTGTTGTGTAAGTGTGTGGCGGCTCTGCTTCCAAGCGAGTTGGGAACTTTGGTTATGTTATTATGACTTATTACAAAGGAAATGAATGACCTGATATTAATATCACTTGTTTTGTTCTCCCTAGCAACCTACACACTCCGACTTTTGGTGTGTTTGTCCAAAACATGGATCAAATACGTGATAATCTGAAGCAATAGAGAGTAGCTTCTCCTTTAACGTGTGAATTGGACGTGAATCTTGTCGGACGCACGCAACCAGACATGCGCTTTGTTGTTTGGTTTTCAATTTACAAGAGATACATGGCTACGCATCGTGGCTTAACTTTGTTTGGTTTTCAATTTACAAGAGACACATGGCTATGCATTGTGGCTTAGCCGCCATTAGAAAATTTCCGGTTCGAATTTACTCCTTCTTTCTGAATTTTTCATTAATAAATTACTACTTTGGTCAATAACAATTTACACAATCTTTTAAAAAAAACGATTTACATTGCCACAGACTCAATCTTTAAAACAGGTGATGTTAGATTAAATTTTAAAAAATAATAATACTAATGTATTAATTTAAATAAATTAAAAATGATTTAATTTTTAAAAGTAAAAATCTTTTCATTTTCAATATTAAATATCAATGATAATTTAATTTACTAATGATAAAAAAATGAGATTATACCTTGAGAAGTGATAGTGACTTTGCCCCTTAAATCTTAATTAAGTAATTCAGATTTTGAATTATATTAACTTTTGAATTATATTAACTTTTGCATATAAAATAAATAGTGTTAGAAAGAGAATACCTACTTATAGTAATTTTCACTCCAATTATTACTAGTCACCACTTCTAACAATAATTACTTTTTATTTAAAATTATAAATATAACAGTTCCTCAAATGATTAATTAATTAATATAATTATATTTATGGAATTTTAATATTATTAATTATTAACTTTGAGATAAATTTTATGAGGAGACAAGTTAGTTTTGTTGCCCCCCTTTTAGTAAGAGCTTTGCAATTTAGTGTTAGTCACATGTCATATGATTGTATATCATCTTGCACCATAGTATCATCAATGAAATGAATTGAGCTTCTTTACTAAAAAAAAAAATTTGCTTTCAAATTATTTTATTTATTTATTCTTTTTGAATAGTTACAAAAATTAATGCGAAATTTTCACATTTCGTTTCTAAGTCGATTAATACCTCTCAAATAGTACGAAACAATATATAATTTCCCAAACCTAATCATTCAAATGGACCAAAAATGCCCAAAAGAAAAAGAAAACAGAGAGATCAAACTTGAAATTATGTAACTTAAAATTTGTAACCAGATGTGGTTTTGAAAACAACTTCATGCAAGTTGCACACTATAAAATTGACAATAAATTTCCTTATTGATCAAGCAAAGGTCCTTGTTTTCCTTCTTCAATGAATATATAAATTATTTGAAAATAACCTTTTACGCATTAGTAGAATTATTATATAATTTTAAGATATTGTAGTGAAGATAAAATTGATAATGATTATAATATATATTTATATCTATTGATCAAGCTGAATTATGATGGGTTTGTGGGAGATAGAAGCAGAATGAATGTGCATGTGGCATGATAAATGGATATATACCATAGAATAACCTTTCTCCTCTCAGACCTACAATTCGACCACGTGTTTTAGAAATCAACTCTCAAATTGAAAGGAGGATTATTAAAGTGAAAATGAAAAATGAGTGGTGCCAATATCAAATAGGATCTCAAAAACATGGGCCAACAATCAACATACCTACCTTGCCTGATTTTTAGAAGATTGATTTGAGACATGACAAGCAAAACTGGTACGTTTTACCACCTTCAGTTATAACAGAAATCTTTGAATTTTGAAAAATAACTAAAAATTATAACTTATTTACATAAAATTATATATTTCTGCCATTAAAATAAAAAATAATTTGTATAGAAAATACTTTTATAAAATATTTCTTATTCAATCAACTTTTTTTTTAATTTTAAATTAACTTATCAATTATATATTCTTGTCAAATATCAAGAAATGTCTGTATTAGATACATTAATCAATTTTAAGTGTGTTTAGAAAAAATGATTATGTATGTCAAATACTCTCTCATTACATTTTGACACAAAAACAATACTAAAAAACTTCTACATCTCTTTAGAAATGAAGTGAAAATAACAAAAACGTAAATTAAGAATGTGTGTCCAAACACACTATAAGTCTTGAATAGTTATATTTGAGAAATAAATCACACTTTAATATTGCAAAGCCCCTCTTAGCCTTGAACAATAATGGGCTTTGGAAATATAATGCTTTCTTTTGGACGCCCTCTCTTGTTCATCTCCGACAAGTCTTTTGATTCTTTGCGTTGAATTGTTTCTTCTTAACTGTTGCTTTGCCATTTGTTATTGTATGTAAATTTTATTTGCCTTAGTTGTTTCCTTTTTTATGTGGGAATTAGTTATCAATTCCCTGGCCTTAGTTTTAGGATCTGTGAATTTCTTAGCGTTTTTCTCATGGTTTGGTGGTCATGTATGGTGGAAGATTGCAAAACATCTACTTATTTGGTTGGGTGGCGGCACGGTGGTGGGTTTTGTGCAGTGTGAAGTGGCATTAAGTGGTTGCGGTGGTGGTGTTGGGTGGAATGTGATGGTCATGGAGGTTTTGGGGAGAGGTGGCTAGGGTTTTCTTGGAAGAGGAAGCACAAAAAGGGAATATTAGGATTTGGGTGGTACATCAAGCAAAAAATGAGGTTCATTAAGTATTTTCCAAAACTCCCTTAATTTCCTATCTTGTATGTAGGTGCGACAATGGCCCACCAACATCATCAATTGCCTTATTTCCCAGATGTAAGGTCTTTATATACAAAAATATACACGTTCATTTTTGTATAAAAAAGAAACATATATACACATCTTCATCAACATCAAATACACGTAAAAAATGAGCCGATACTAAAATCCATAGGGAAACGTTGCATGGAAAGTTAACAGTTAGCATACTAACTTAAATAAGTGGCTATGAACTAATTTTCTGATTTTCTCCTCACTTGGATAAATCCTTTAAAAAAAACTTATAATTTTAATCAGATTTCAAATTCTTTTAAACTTCTTTTAAAAAGATAAAAAAAACAAATAAAAATCTTTTAAAAGTGATTATATTTTTCTAAAAAGAACAATTCTTAAGAAAACTATATAAAAAAATCCATATTTTCCTCATAGGACTGGGAAGTGGCTTAACCAATTTTCTTGGGGTGCGAGAAGAGCGAGCAAATGATGAATTCACTTGCTTTTTCGCTAACCTATCATCCAACACAATCATCGTGTAACATGGGCTTTTATGCTTCTTTTCGGCTCTTTTCACCCAAAAAATTATTGGTCTAACTGGAAAAGTAGAAAGCCATGCCAAGAGCATAAAGATAATACTTCTACGTGAAACGAGGCTTCTCCATATAATTATTTGAAAAATATTACGTGAACATCCATTATTCTATTTAACATCTAGAAGGAGAAAGAAAAAAAAAAGAGAAAAATATAAATATAATAGAGTTTAAAATAATGAAGCATGTGTTTAAATAATGAGTGTTTTCATTATTACTCTAATTATTCTATCCCCATATAAAACACGTCATGATCTCCAAACCTCCATCATCTTATATGCATGGAGGAGGATAATTGAGGTTTAGATCCAGTTAGTTGGATCCTCTTTGTAGCTTTCATCATGTCCTGATTTCTGTATAATCTTTCGTTAGGTAACACCTAATCATGTGATTCAAAGATTCTGGCACAATAATACTTTTCTTAATATAGATTTCTACATTCTCTAAACTTCCAATTAAAAGTAATGCAATCCAATAGCTTTAATTATGTTAAGGGGTCTAGCTGAGTTAATTGAGTAAAGTGTATAAATTATTATAAATTCTTGACACTTTTTTTTATTTTCATATATAAAAAAGCTTTATATATAATTATAGGTGTGTGCTTAGTAAAAAATATATAATAGGTGGGTAAATTTAACAAAATAATGACAAAGTTTTTACTATAAGTATATGTGTATATACTATTTTTTTGTTCTTTCATTCACTTATTTAAATAAAAAAACTCATTTATTTTTTCTTATTTTATTTCATCTAATAATAAAATTTCTTATATTCTAACTGTCTTTTATTTTTCTCTCTTTCTATTATTTTTGTCCCTTCTATTACTTTTTGGGATAAACTAAGTGTAAAAAAACCTACTTTAGTAATTGCCCCAAATATATAATTAAATTATAATATTTTGTATACTATAGAAGAAGAAAAAGAATGAAAAATGTTTAAATAGAAGAGAAAATTTAAAAATTTGAATTTTTCCAATAAAAATATTAAGGGTGTTCACATGTATGTGTCACCCAAGAACCTGAACTGATCCGAATCGATCCAAACAGTTTAGGTTGGATCATTTATGTATTTGGTTCAAAACCGAATTGAACCGATGAAAATCGTTTATGTACGAGTTGGATCATGGGTTTAAATTTATAGATCCATTAACCCGTTAACCCGATCCATGAACCCGTAATAAAAATAAAAATTTGTTATGAAGGACCAACCCATAATTATTATATATATATATATTTAAAAACAAAAAAAAAATATTTTGACAATAAAAAAAGGTATGGTACCGTAAATGTTTGGGGCGAATGAAGGGTCAGCCCATAATCATCTCATCTCATCTTATCTTTGTTGTGAAGGTGTAATACGGTAAATGCCACGGGTTTAAGTTTCTTTTTCTTTTGCGCTTCCGTGTTCTTTTTCATCTCATCTCCTTCTTTGCGTTTCAGCCTCTTTTGTTCTCTCTTATCTCATCTTCTTCTTTGCGGTTCTACAAGCCCCTTCTCTGTTCTCTCTCATCTCATCTCATTAGATAGATCAAGCATCATGTTTTCCTCTACGCTTTCTTTTTCTTTTCTGAAGCTCTTTAATTTCTCGTGATTATTCTGGTTTGTATTCATTGGGATTTTGATGGAAACAGGGATGGGAAGAAAAGAAATAATCTTCGTTGTTGAGTGTTGACTCGAATTTTTGTTGTTGTATTTGATTTACTGTTTTATTTTTCTTGTTTACTTTAGAATTAAGCTAATCTTTGGTAAAATCGTAAGAGGGAAAAATGTGTCTATTTGAATTAAAGATTAAGAGAATTAGTTTTACAGTGAGTAATAGTCAGGGCCTGATTTTTTCTCTCTCGTTGGTTGATTTATTCTTTGAGAGTTTGATTTAAATGATGTCTTTTATTTTTCTTTTGTTCTTTTAATATTCTTTGAATGTTTGATTCGAATAGTGTCTTTTTTTTCTTTTGTTCTTTTAACATTAAGATTACTTAAAAATCAATGTTTAACAAGGCCAAAATAATGTTATTACTTTTTTTGTTAATGATTGAAATAATGTCATTTCATCATAAAAGCAAAAAAAAATATATTTGTATATAATATCAATTAATTTTTGGGCTAACGAGGTTCTGTTTAAATTCTTAGAGTTATTTGGTTTGACTTTAAATACTACTAATATTAGATCTTCAAGTGTTGAAATTGCAAGTACTAAAATTTCTTAATATATTACTTTCATGTATATTGTTATTTGTTTCACTTTTTTTTCATATTTTGTTTACCATGTTTATAATATTAATGAATCATATTTTGTTCATTTGTTTGTTTCAACAAATCGGGTTGCAACAAATTTAGTTATAATAAAGCTTGTTGTAAGAAATTAATTTGTGAGAAATAGTTGTAATTCAAACTATTATAGTAAATCTTGTTCAAGAATCTTTTGTTTTAATTATATTATAAGTCTATTTTAGAACATTATGTTCATGGTATTAAATAAATCAATTTTATTACTTTTATACATTTGATAATATTGTATTAATTGTATTGAATATTTGAAAGAATCATGATATAAAATAGTAGCTCTAAGAAAAAAAAATTAGATGAGTAATCCGTTGGTACAAATCGAATTGTTCATGAACGAGTTGGGTTGAGTTTCAAATTTTTCTTCTTCTGAAAATCGAACCGATCAAATTTGATTGAATTAAGTCTTAAATTTGACCAAATCCAATCCGCAAACACTCCTAAAAAATACATTACTATTTATGCTTTTATCTTTTATTTTATTTCCTTTTATTCAAGTGGACCAAGAATGTGATGTATTGCTTATAAATACAGGAAAAGAAGTTGCTTAAATGGTTTTTTTTTTTTTTATAGGAGTTGCTTAAATGGTTAAACTATTAAAAGAATGTGAGTTTACTGCGTGTGAATTGAATATTAACAAAATTTGTTCCTAGGGTTAAAAGGAAGGTGGTGTCTGTGACTTTCTAGAGAAGAAAACAATTACCCAATAGCCAACACTCTATAACCTTTCAATGTAGGAAAAGCTTATCAATTATCATATCCTTGTTTTCTCTCTCTTTCCTTTTTAAGAGAAATTGGGGAAAAAGGCATTTTTATTATTATTATAAGAAAAAAGGACATTATTATTCATTGACATAGGCAATGGAGAAATATTATTTTCCTCAAGTGGGTCCCAGTCATAGCTCACAAAGTTTAATTTTGTAAACAAAATACAGCTTTTGGATTTTAATTAGGTTTAGAATTGACCATGTGAACAGTACAAAACTACAAACCACTTTTCCATTTTCATCATCCTTCGTTTTGGATCTCATTTTTGGCTTCCACTTATCAGTACAAAAATAATTCAATTAATGTCATGTCATAGTACAAGATTTTCCATTTTTGCTCTAAAGGATATATCATGACGTTAGGGAAAGAAAAAGATATTCTAGACTAGGACCAAGTCACAAAATTAGTGGGTAAGCTTGATAGCTGTTGCAATATTATTTTATTTTTGAAACTTTGAAATAGTAAACTTCAAGCTGACCTGTTTGTAAGCATACGGTATATGATGATATGAAAAAGACCAAAGCAACTAGCTACTAATACGAATTGTTATGCCAATTATGATTGCATCAACCCATGTTACTTGTAATGAAACATTTAATTGGTTACCTCTTGACCCATAGAATCGAGCTTTTTGTAATAAAAAAAAAAAGAGTAACTAAAAGATTAACGACTTATGTTATTGTTTTTTGGTCTTCAGGAAGATTTATCTTCAAGGTATTATTTAAAGACTAATCCAATCGAAAAAAATAAAAAGACTTACCTATTTACCAAAAAAAATAATTAAAAACTTTCCCAATTCTTGAATTCAAAGTATTGACGTTGTAAATGAAGTTTACCAAAAATTACAGTTCATTTTTGCTTAAATACATTAATATTATTATTTTTTACATGTAAGACACATTAATTAACCAATTTCAAGAATTCTTAAAGCTTTTAAGGAAAATGGAATGCCTCAAATTAAAGACCTTGCATTTTGAAATAAGAAGCGCCAGGTAATTCTCAGCTCAAATAACTTACATTTTTTTTTTTTTTGATAAACAACAGAAAGGAAAAAGAACAAAGCTACTTTCTTAGAAAGACAGTCCCTATGGAATCTGCAAACAAAAGAGTGGACAGTTCCGAAGAACATAAGAACTTACATTTATCTTATGAAAAAAGAAAAAAAAGAAAAAGAGAAGAAGGTAAAGGTTCAAACCTAGTAGTTAAGCATTTGTTTGTTACGTGGAAAAGAAAAAGTAGAAGAAAGATCCAAGAAGGAAGGAAAAAAATGTTTTAAGTTTGATCTTTCCTCCATTAGAAATTAGGAGGAAAAAACAAGTGAGTTCCATAAAAACAAAAATGAAAGTTTACTCATCCTAATTTGAAAAGAAAAAGAAAGAAAAAAGGTTAAAAAAACATCTTTATTTATTATTATTAGAGTTAGAAAGAAATTGGTATTTTTAAATTTAATATATATTTATACACTTTTTTTTTACGACTAAACATTCTATAAAATCATCTTAGTTTTTTGCTCGTTTATTTTACTTTCTTTCCTGAACTAAACATGATTCCGTATATAGGACACACACTTGTTTCACTCGAGCAAAACATTCAATTAATAGTTTTGCATGCAAATTTAAAAGAAATAAAACAAACAAACATCGAGAAACAGTATAACTACAGTTCTAAAGAGTCTCGTGCAGAGGCCCCAACCAACTAAAAAGTAAGAACCACAGTGATTCCTTGGTCCCATCAACCATCATACACTTTATAAATTAAAATGAAAAAGAAAAACATTTTCCAAGTGTCATAGCCCCACGCATTGATCCAGAAGAATCCAACCAAATAAATGAAAATTTTAATACACTACATACTCAAATAGATAAACAATAATAATAATAACATAAATTTGAAACCAAAAAAACATTAATTCAATTAAATAAAATCAATACAAGGCAGTTTTACGACAAACCTGCGGCGTCTGCAGTTATCCGTCATCTCAAAACGCAGCCACGTCCGATCTGTATAATTTAAAAACTCAGAAAAATGATTTTTTTTACTGACTAAATTTAACTTTATCATCATCATTTATTTTTAATCAAATAAATTAATAACTGCCATTATTACAGTCAAATAATGTTGTCGGAGTCAAACAACATCCAAGTCATCATCTATCTAATATATATCTATCTACCTTCTCTGATTTTCCCGTCAGCCGGAGAAGTCACCGGCGGCATGGGGAACTGCAACGCGTGCGTGAGAGTTGATGACGTGGCGGACTCAAACCGCGGCAAAAACAAGAATAATAAGAAAACCAAAACCGAACCCGTACGCGGAGGAGGAGATACGCTCCGGTGTTCCGATCCGCGTCCTGAAGGACGTAACGTCACGGAGCCTCATCGGCGACAAGTACGTCATAGGCCGGGAGCTAGGTCGCGGTGAGTTCGGGATAACGTACCTCTGCACGGACCGCGAGACGGACCAGGAACTCGCGTGCAAGTCGATCTCGAAGCGGAAGCTGAGGACCGCGATCGACGTGGAGGACGTACGGAGAGAGGTGGCGATCATGTCCACCTTACCGGAGCATGCTAACGTGGTGAAGCTGAAGGCGACTTACGAGGACGAAGATAACGTTCATCTCGTTATGGAGCTTTGCGCCGGCGGAGAACTCTTTGATCGGATCGTCGCGCGGGGGCACTACAGCGAGCGTGCGGCGGCGCACGTGGCGAGGACTATTGCTGAGGTTGTTAGAATGTGTCACGCCAATGGTGTTATGCATCGTGACCTTAAGCCTGAGAATTTTCTTTTTGCGAATAAGAAGGAGAATTCTGTTCTCAAGGCTATTGACTTTGGACTCTCCGTGTTTTTCAAGCCAGGTATGTGACTGAAGGAGTTAGTTTATTTGTTTCTTTTTTGTGTAATTCCATAGAAGACAGTCCTTTTATAGAACCATTATATTCAATAAAATTCTTCCTTAATATTCAATGGGGTCTATCTCAGTTGGTTGAGCATGGTATGTGAGACATTGTCTGTTGTCTTCGATTAATAGGAATAAAAAAAAAGAGTCTTAAACTAGACTACTGATTAAGCTAGAACAAGTTCATGAGAATTCAGTTTCTAGATTTGATTTGATGAAGTGTACTGATGTTTTTTTGTTTTTGAATGAATGAATTAATAGGGGAGAGATTTTCGGAGATTGTGGGGAGTCCTTACTACATGGCGCCGGAGGTATTGAAGAGGAATTATGGGCCAGAGGTGGATGTGTGGAGTGCTGGGGTGATTCTTTATATTTTGTTGTGTGGAGTTCCTCCGTTTTGGTCAGGTAGGTGTTGAGTGGTTTGTGTATGTTTTGGGTGAGTTATTTGAATTTCCGATGATATGTTTTGGTTTGGTGTAGAGGACGAACGAGGGGTGGCTTTGGCAATATTGAGGGGAGCGATCGACTTCAAGAGAGAACCGTGGCCTCAGATTTCGGATAGTGCTAAGAGTCTTGTGCGCCAGATGTTGGAGCCTGATCCTAAGAAGCGCTTGACGGCTGAACAGGTGCTTGGTAAGTATTAGTACTCTTCTGTTTGTGCAGTAGGATGGGATCACAATGTTTAAGCAGCTCAAAATTTCCATGTATGTTATGTCTTGTGTGATTATTTCTTTGTTTCTGAATGGACCCTTTGCTTCATTAATTACCCTCTCCTTAAAAAGAAAAGAACAAATTTTTGCATATTTGAATCCCTACAACTCAGAAGGCCATTAGGCCTACCTAATGAAGAAAGTGATACTAAATATTTACCATCCTTGTTTATGGTTGCAGAGCATTCCTGGTTACAAAATGTAAAGAAAGCTTCAAATGTTCCATTAGGAGATATTGTGAGGACAAGGCTTAAGCAATTCTCTGTAATGAATAGATTTAAAAAGAGAGCGCTTCGGGTTAGCATCTACTGTGGTTTATGCATAATTGTTAACTTGAGTTCTGTATATAATGGAGGTAATAAGGAAGTTGGGTGATTTGGATTTCTTTGAATGAATGCTACAGGTAATTGCAGCGCATTTGTCTGTTGAAGAGGTAGAAATAATCAAAGACATGTTTACATTAATGGACACCGACAAAGATGGCAAAGTAACATATGAGGAACTGAAGGTTGGGTTACTGAAGGTTGGTTCACAATTGGCTGAGCCAGAGATAAAGATGCTGATGGAAGTGGTAGGCTTCTTAAACTTTATACCATTTATAATGTAATTGCTCAATATATTCACTTCTTTTGATTGTCACTAAATTATTAGACAATTTGATGGAGCTCTTTGAAACCATTTTCTGTTGCATGATTTCTTGGAATCGTATCGAATTCTATGATGAACATCCAGGAATAAAGATTTTCCTTCTGTCGTTGATGTGCGCAAGACAAAAATGTCCTTACTGGTCAAGACAAAAATGTCCTTACTGGTTTTGGACTCTCTTGCATTACATAATGTAGAGTTAGACGCCAAATTTAATACTTGATTACTTTTTGGTGTAAATAATCCCTAAATTATACTTATGGAAACCTTGTTTTGTGGTAGCATTTGGTATTAAACAAATGATGTTTGAGGTTCTTTCAATTTAGATGTGAAGATTGTTTATTTCTGAAGCCTTAGCTTGAGGAAAATGTTGTATGTGAGAGTATCCTAACCCAAAAAAAAAAAATTGTTTAAATGAGTCAGTGAAATCCACTGTCCTCTGATATCATATTTATATTACCTAGTAATATGGTAGTACAAGGTAAAATGAAATGAAATGAGGATGCTATGCTATACTTATCTCAACTCATAATCAAAATGAAAACAGCACCAGTTTACTAGGCACCCCTCACTTTGCTCTAAGAAAGATGTAACCTGTTACTCTTATTGGTTTATACTGCTTCACATAACATCATTTTTTATTTGAATTGAGCTTCATCCGTCTAAAAGGATAGAATAACAAATTTGTGATTCAAGGATGGTTTTTTTGCTGTCAAATGCTTAGGCTGATGTTGATGGGAATGGAGTACTTGACTATGGAGAGTTTGTGGCCGTGACAATTCACTTGCAAAGAATGGAGAATGATGAGCATTTCCGCAAAGCATTCACGTATTTTGACAAAGATGGGAGTGGGTATATCGAGTTAGGGGAGCTAGAGAAAGTATTAACAGATGACTCGGGAGATACTGATACTGCTGTATTGAATGACATCATGCGTGAGGTTGACACTGACAAGGTTTGGCAATCTTACTCATTACTCATTGTTTTATTTTCCATTTAGCAGGTTCTTTACGTCTTATTGACACTGCCAATGCAAATTAAACAAAAGCAGATATGCTTGCATTTCTCATAAAATCTGATTGATCAGATTATAGTAATCATGTTGCATCTTGTATACGCCCAACATGTTTTCCACAAGTCCTTAAAATTAAACAATTTTTAATTTTTCTGTTTTCCCAGGATGGTCGCATCAGTTATGAAGAGTTTGTGGCCATGATGAAAACTGGAACTGACTGGAGAAAAGCATCAAGGCAGTATTCAAGGGAGAGATTCAAGAGCTTGAGCATAAATTTGATGAAGGATGGCTCACTTCAGCTTCATGACGATATTAGTGGTCAAGCTGTAGTGGTTTGAGTCCAAAATTGTAATCTTAAGTGCTCACTCAGTTTCTCATCTTCCTTCACCACTTAATATGCTTGAAGCATAGTTTCCTTACTCTCCTTGAAAAAGCAAGCAAGCAAGTTTAGTGTGGGAGCATTTTGAAGCATACTGATTTACCTTGGGTTGGAGTTGGGTTGCTTAGGTTTTGGATTGGATGTTATTAGATGCCTGAAGCCTGAAGCATGCGTTGGATGGTTGCATACTAAAGTCGTTTTATAGCTTGTCAGCACAAGTTGCGCGGGCACATGCTGCAGGCCTCAAAATGTCACATATTCTTTGTATATCTTTGTCGTGTTGTTTGTGTTTTGATAATTTCATTGGTAAATGTGATTTTTCTAATTGATAGCCAAAAAAACGGTTGGGATTTGTCTCATTGGCGGTGTGATCGAACTTCTAATGCAAAATACCTGTAAAAGCAATTCGAAGTTCAAAATATAGATATCTTGTGCCCAGTTTTTTTTCCCCTCCCAATTGAGTTTATTTTTATGTATATTATGCTGTTATGCATTTTAATTAAATTCAAACAAATTACTCCTACCAATATTTTCACGCACGGACTCCACCACTCCAGTCTTTGTCCGAGGAAAATGATGAGGGGTAGATGCATTAGTAACAACCTTTATGTGTTCAGTTTAATTCGTTTAACCAATTTGCTTTTGACATCAAGAGAGTAAAAAAAATATTGATAATCCTTCCTGTATGTGCGTAGCTAACTTGTTTCAAAGAGAGGGCATTCCAAAATTATTATCCTAAAGAAGTTGCATGGTTGGTTGTGATGAAAGGTTTTGTTGACTGTTGAGTGGGAGCTCTATGATGAAGAAGGCCTCTCTGGTTTTTGACTTTGAAGTCCTGACCTTACTAGTCAATGACGTGGTCGTCACAACTGGGAGTGGGGGCGACTTCGGGTGATTGGTAATGAGTATTGAGTAGTAACCACAGTGATGAGGATAAGAACATATATCGGTTCTTACACCTATTGCCAAAATGATCTAATTGATGAAGGAGACTAAGGATCAAGCATGTTTGGTTTGTAATTACAAAATTACATTTAAGGCAAAAATATTATTGTCAATAGATTAGATTCTTACTTTTGTATTAATTTTATTTTTATATGTTAAATTTGCATTGAAAGGTGTGTTACAATATTTTTAACTGGAAATCAAACATACACGAAGCGTTGTTCCAACAAGAAGATAAACGTGACGACACTTACAAAGATACTTGAAGTCCAAATCAATGTGTGCTAGCAGGAACAATATTGAGAAAAAATTGTGTGGTCTACTTGGTAATGTTGAATGTACTTCATTTATAGTCCTCAGATGCAAATGAGTCACAGCTATGTCAATGTCATCCAATTATAGTCATGAGATCATTCTAATAGAGAATAGAATAGGTCCTTTTCATCGATGAATATTTTGGAAACCTTGACCGCTTGACGTGAGAATGTCAGCAAGTGATAAAAAATTATACTTTGGAGCGTAAAAAATACATTGTGATGTAGACTTGGCGCATATAAGGTCTCAATTTGATTTCTCAACCCTGGAAAGGATTTAAACATCTAAGACTATCTCGAACTTGTTATGATATAAGCCTATTTGATGCAAACCTTCAACAAACCTCTGGTATAAACTCACATATTTGAAAAAGCCAAACAGTTCTGGAACAAAATGGCCTTGGTCTTTGGAATTTTAAGAAGTCAAGTCGTTAGTTTTGAACTTTTTTTCCTAAGCATATACTATGTTTGTAGGGAATTATGTGTATTTTAGCGAATTAAAATTTTTTATTTTTTAATATATCAACAGTCGTTACTGTTTTTCGAAAAAGTTTTTTCAAATTTTGGCACAGATAAAAAAATTAGTTATTTTTTTTTTATTATCATCATCATTGAGATAAAGAATATAGTTGTTGCATCAATCATTACGTCTTGGACCTAAAGTCCAAAATCACCCAAGGATTAGGCCCAGAATATTTTGAAGCCCAAATATGGATAATCCACTATGCTACCCGTTGTGAAGTGCTGGATAACTGACCCAAAAGCTCCTTATTTGAACTACATTTGGATTTCCGTCAATGAAGCCCGAGGGACAAATCCTCACTAAGCCCAATAGTTATGGTAAGCACAAATCGCAAGCTAGATTGTTAGTTAATTTTAGAGTTTTTTGTTTTATTTCTTTTTACATATTGTTAGTTGCCTAAGATTTACTTAATATTTTTTTCTTTTTTCTTTTGTCTAAATTACATGTATTTTTCATTAGAAATAATCCTATTTGAATCAGATATAATCATTATAAACGATAAAATTCTCTATATAAGTATTTAATGCATATACATATTCAAAACTCAAACTGAGATTATTGATGAAACTGGAAGAATATCACACCAGTTCAACTATGCATTTGATGGTTAATATTTTCCTATTATTATACTTTAATAGTATATTTTATCGTATGTATATCCCACTTTTAAAAATAATAATGATCATATATAGTATATAATACCTAATATTCTCTATGTACTTATGCAGCATAAATTAACGATAGCAACGTGTTATAGCGAGTTGCTAAAGCTACCAAATAAGAGTACTGGACCTACTGGTATAACTCAGTCACCACTTGAGCTACTGAATTGCACGTTGCTACTTGCCTCCCCAGCCCAACTAGCTGCTAACTCGCGCATGCAGCATAGATTAAATACGTCTGGATAAGTGGCGGCCATTAATACACACGCTAATTAGATCCGAAAACCCGATCAATGGCAATTATATATTATGAGATAAAGACATGTTAGGATGTCCCTTAAGGTACCCCCTCTTCCAAATGCAAACAATTTAAGATTTAAGATATTTGAGAATAATGGCATCTCCCTCCAGAAAATGTACTTTCATACTCACTTAGAACTCATTTGATCTACTTAGCACTTTCATTTTACATAGCACTCTAATCATGTATAACTCATTTGTGATTGAATTTATTTATTTTCATACATAGAAGTGGTAAAACGGAAAGACTCCCCTAATACTATTAATCATGACTTTAATTTTAATGATATGTTGGGACAGCTAAAAGAGACATAGATGATTATTGTTGAAGTCCGAATTGCATGGATTACTCAAAATTTTAATTTTTTTTTTTGTTTAAATATGACATCCCCAAGCTAATGTTGTCCTATGAACAATTCACAAGGTATCTTCAACAACACAAGATATAGTTTTGTCATTTGAATATTCGGTATCATAGTCAAAATTCGTGTAACAATGTCGATATGACAATGAATAAAAGTTAGAATATAGTCTATCACTGACATATATTTGCTCACTCACCTTTCCAACAGGCTACTAGTAGTCAAAGTTTGGATGGCTAGAAATTGACGTTACTAATTAATTTGATTGATTCCTGGTGCGGATGGCCAACAAAAAATTCTCAATATTCTGACAATATGTATGTATCATCATCCCATTCATTCCCACTTTCAGCTTTCACCTTACTCATGATTTCCTGTGAGCTTTTTTGTTTTGTCGTTTACTTTTATATTGTTTGATGTGTAATTAATGTATTTATGAACATCTTTAGTAGTAGATTTTAAATTTGAATCTTAGACTATTTTTTGATAGATCCTATAATGTCAAATAGGATTAAAGATCTCTCAAGATTTCTTCTATTTTTTTTTCTTTAATGATAGATCTCATTTTGAGATCTTAAAGGAGAAAGAAAAAGGAAGAAAATTTATTTATTTTTGAACAAATATGCAGATCTTAAGAGATCTTCTACAAGAACCCATCTTTCATATTGGAGATCTCTTCAATTCCTTTATTGAGAGATCTAGTGAAGATCAGATTTTAAATTTAAGATCCTTACTTAAGATTTTATACTAAAAATGCTCTAATGCAGTGCCACAACCAGAAATATATCATATATGTAAACCATAAAGTGATTGACTCATGAAACATGTATTATATATATAACAACAGGAATTATAAACCTCAAAATATTTCATGACTTGGGAAGGGCCGGGCCAATTATTGCATCAACCCAAATATGATTGGTTCTCCTTAATTTTTATAAAGTTATTTGTTCCTCTCTCCATCTAACTGTGTATCTATGTATACATAAGACATGGAAATCAATCTTACTTTACTTTTGAAAAGTCGATAGCACTTTTTTTTTTTTTAGTTTAACATGATTCTGGTTAAAGATTTGATGATAGGTGAAAGACGTCATTTTCAATAATGAAAGAAAAGATAAGTAAAAAAAAGTTGTCACAAGAGTCATAGATAGTTTCTGATAAGTTTGAACGGATTCACAATATACAAGTATCTGTATATATATAGTCAGACAACCTTTAATTAATTATTCTAAATGTACCATTAAGATTATCAGTCATTAAAATAAATAAAAATTAAATAAAAATACAACTTTATTAAATTATAAAAAGAAGAAAATCAACAATAATACCCTCCAACTCAAGGATCTTCGATAATAATCATATACTTAAATAATTTTGATTCAATCCTTCATCACAGATATTGTTTCAAGAATTGTCATTATCACTTGTTTTAAGGTCTCTTCTACTTTTTTAATTCCAATGATAGGTCTTTCTAATCCTTGTGTCGCATGAGAGTGGGAGCAAAAGGTAGAGAGACTGTCATTTAAATTTAAATCACCTCACAGTGCGTAAAATGTCATAATGGCAAACGTGTAAAGTATGCTAAAGTAGATGAGAATCTGCTTAATTTGATAAGGAAGGTACGCCTACGATTTCACTTGCAATTGGAAAAGCAAATCTTTTTCGAGTATACTCTCCCTCAATGAAATGATTTTGCAATAGAATGGTTCCTTTTTACGATGGTAACCAACGATTATTGTACTGATGCCGAAGATTATTTTTTGTCAATTAATCTCTATTTCATTTAAGCTCTTGTTTTAACATGATTTATTTTTACAGTATATAAAAATTAGAAATGACGAAATGAATCACTCAGATCGGGATGAGCCAGACTAAACTCTTGTAGACTATAGATTTGTTAACCTAATTTGGTTTGTGTGGCCAATCGGACCAGGTCAAATTGTTTCATTATTTTTCTTTCTTTCTAAATTTACATAAACATTACAAGAAGAAAAATTAAAATAATATAAAGCCAAGTAAGTTTGATAGTTTTCAAGCTTACATTTCATGGGGACCTGACTCGGTGGATCGATCGTTCTGAGTCAATTAATCTGATTATTTTTTGCCCAAATATTTTTGTTTGCCTAAAATTTTAGAATTTTGTCTAACTTTATTTGGGAGTTGTTAAGACTAAGCCCTTTTTTCACCTCTATAGTAATATTGTTGCCAAGAATATACGCTAATATTATGTAATATTGTTGCATGTTTCATTTGTTAATAGTTTTTTTTTACTCCATTTTTTAAGTAGTTATTATTACTCTGTTATTTCCTTTATTTTTGTTAATAACTTTTTTCTCTTCTCCATTTCGCCATCCTTTTCATGCTAATCTTTGTCCATTCCTCTTTGTTCGGCTTTCCAGTTTTGAACCTCATAATAATGTTCAAAAGAATCAATAATTGTAAAGCAATGTCTGACGTTTTATTATAAAAACAACGTATCAACAGGTTTTTATGTTGTTGGTGCATCAGTGGGTAAAAAAAGTCCTTTTTGCAGCTAATTGAAATCATTTTATATCTCTCCATTTAAAATTACTATTATATTACTTGCCATATTTATTTATTTTCTCTCTTTTGTTCTTACTTCTTTGTCTAAAAATGCACGTTGATTCTTGTTTTTTAGACAATTGAGTCTTCGACATGCCTAATACGCCAAAAGACTTTTAAGATAAACAAGCTTGATGTGAACAATAATTAATAGACAAAGTTAATTATCTTTTTAATGATCACAAGTATAAACACAATTGAATTTGAACTAGGTAAAATTATTACGAGTAGTAAAAAAATTCCTCTTACTATTTTACATAATTCCATATCCGAGATTCAAACATGAAACTAATATTTTTTTATTAAAAGATAGAATTCTACCTTAATAATCAACACTGACTTTAATGATCAATATTTAGGTTTTTATTATGTCAATTACTGAAATAACATAAGTTTTATCTAATACTACTACTATTTCATTTATAGCTTGTTTTGGTCATTTAGATTATAGGGAACGAAACATTCGGGTGCCAGCCTCATCGTGTCGAGTGTGAGAGATACGGTAAGCAAGCATTTAATGTTAGATGTAACGTGATTTGAATAATGGGTCCTAAGACAGGCTAGATATAGGTCCCTCTATTGCTGTATATCTTATTTATACACATATTACAAACAATGGTATTGTGCTCGATCACATTGACTGCTAAATAGTGGAAAAAAACATGAAGATGAAGGAATACAAAACTATGCGTATCTTTCTTAGCTTTACTATCCCCTCTTCTCCCCACATTATTAAACCTTCATTAATTAAATTTCTTTATCTGAAAGTAGTTGAAAACATATACCCTTTTTCTTAAGAGGAAGGACAAAGCCCCGTACTTGAAACATTTTCGTACTAACTGTATAATTTCCACTCATAAAGTTAACAGTAACTATACGCTCTTATTTCATAATAATGGTTTTTGGTCCCTGAATTAGTAAAGGTGCTTCAACTTTTGTTTCTGATAGCAGAAAAATAAATAATAAAAAGAAACTCTGAATTTTCTTTCACGTTAGTAGTTAAGTAGATCTTTCTTAACTAACTTCATTAGGGGTGATGAATTGGCACATTAAATGCGACTATCCATGCACGAGGCACATGTAAACAAGGACTAAAATTAATATTTATAAAGGTTAAATTAATTTTTGATTCCTAATTTATTACTTTTGGTTTAATTGTTTTGGATTTAATTTGTTTCTTTAATTTTTAAAAGGACTCAATTTGATTCTTATCATTCATTTTAATATTATTAAGTTTGTGTCATTTGTTATTTGCTAAGTAGATTCCACCGTTAACAATTTTGAAGGAAAATTTAAGCTAATTCTTTTTTTTTATATTACTTTTGCTATGAAATTTATCTAAATCAGTTGCTTTCAGTTCTGTTTTATACAATAGTATATCGTTATCATAGTTAAAAATTGTTATCATGTCAACAGAAAAAACCATACCAAATGAGGTTTCACATGTGTGCTTATTATGGATGACTAAAGTAATTTTGGCTTTTTAGTACTTTGACAGCAAATAAACGGAAGTTTCATTTGTTACCTTTTTTCACCAATGGTAAAAGCCTTTTACTGCTCCTCTTCCCGCCGCCTCCTATGAGTGAGACCAAGAATTCTGATGACCTTTATAGGCACTGTGACGGAGCATTTTTGTTGCGTTATTTGAATACGGAAGTTAATCTTCCTTGTCCTGCACTACATGGTAATTAAGGTAAAGTAACAAATACACTATATACCTTGTGTGTGTTTTTAGTTAAAATTAAAATTTCTTCACTTGTCCTGCACTCTCATTTTGCTTCTCTTTCCACCTTTCCCAACCTATGACCTACCACCCATTCAACAACGAACGACGAAGCTCAAACAAGAGAACAAAGAAACAAAAAGAATGGGCACCTCCACTTATGCAACATCGTCACTAAGGGAAAAGAAGACATAGAGAAGGAGAGGAAGTAGTTGTTGGGGTAATAGGGTTTTAAAGGTAAGGTGGGAGGTAGAGTGTTTTAAATTTTTTTTAATTTTTTTATTAGTGATAGTTTTGCATATATGGAGTGTCGCATAAAAGAAGTTATATACACATTAAGATTTAGACATGGCAACGGGGCGGGTCAGGTGTAGGTATTGTATTCTCCGTCCCCGCCCCTATTCCCCGTCGTGTTATAAAATCTAGACCCATCCCCGTCCCCGTCGGGGTCGGGTTTTCCCCGCCCCGCTCCCGCCCTACCCCTACTATTAATTAAAAAAATAAAAATAAAAAATAATATGGTTTTTCTTTTGAAAAAAACGGAAAAAAAGTTGACTAGGTAACAAAAAAATTAATAACAAACCCACATTCAAAATATGAGATCATAATTTAAAAATTATTAAACAAAATCAATCAATTTAACTAAAACCATTATGGATCTACATATTTAATTTCTCCCAAAATATAATATCATTTAAATATATATTGTTCCAAAATTAAAATAAAACACAACAAAGAGTAGAGGTCCATTGCAGCAACAAAGCTTCCAAAATGAAATTAATTCAGAAAGTCGTTGGCCAAGGTTCAGCGTCGTCGAGAATGAGAAATGAGGGGGAGGGTTAGGGTTTCGAGATTTTATTACTATATATAAGCGTAAATTTGTAATTTAATTATGCCGGGGCGGGGGCGGGGCGGGTATCATCAATACCAAACTCGTCCCCGTCCTCGAATTTTTGTCGCGGGGCGGGTATCATCAATAACAAATTCGGTTTTTTTCCGTTAAAATCGGGGCGGGTTTTGACGGATACCCACGGGCTTCGGTCTCGTTGTCATGCCTATTAAGATTAACCACACTTGCTTAACAAAAGAATTAATTTATCACACTTTTTTTATATTTGAAAACTAAATTTAAAAAAACATCTTTTAGAAACTAAATTGGCTTTTGTATGTAAAGGAGATAATTTTTTTTACAAATTACCGATTAGGGGTTCATTTTAAAAAATTTACGAAAAAGGGATAAGTTGTAAAATTACTTACGACTTCTAAAAGGAAGATCGTAAATAATTTTACGACTTCATTTTTTTTATTTTATTCGCTTAAAATCGTATAAATTTTTACGATTTCTAAATTGTTATAATTTTTAATTTACAACTTTTAAGTCATAAAATAAAATTGTGGTAAAGAATACGACTTTCAATTTATTTTTAAATCACTTATATTTAAATTTTTTTTATTTCAGTTGGGAAGTCGTATTATATATTACGACTTCCTATTTTTTTTAAAAAAAAATTCATATAATTCTATATGACTTCTTTTTATTTTTTTATTTTTTAAATTTTTTTTAAAGTCGTATTCTTCCATACGACTCTTGTTTAGCTTTTTTTTTTAGG
>PYAF01005012.1:858178-873575 GCA_007407185.1 Glycine tomentella
ACAGAATTTTACTCTCTCTCCCCCCCCCCCCCCCCTTTTGCTGTTCTATTAATATTGATAGTTCAGAATTTCAGATTTCATTTTTGTTGTATTTTTTTGCCGTCTCTTTCAGGTCTTGACTGCAATTGGGAACTTCTGCATATGTTCAATTGCATTGGGGATGGTTATTGAAATTATTGTTATGTATCCCATCCAAGATCGGCCCTATCGTTCTGGAATTGATAACCTCCTTGTACTTCTCATTGGAGGAATTCCAATTGCCATGCCCACAGTTTTGTCTGTGACCATGGCCATTGGCTCTCACAGGCTATCTCAGCAGGTCAGTTAGGTTCTTTTGGTCGAGCACCTTGGATTTGGGTGGACATATAAGAACTTATAGTGATAATGTCTGCAGGGGGCCATCACCAAGAGGATGACAGCCATTGAAGAGATGGCAGGCATGGATGTGCTTTGCAGTGATAAAACTGGAACTCTGACATTAAATAAGCTTACTGTTGACAAAAATCTTGTTGAGGTTGGTTGCTGAATTTCTGAGTGGTGTTGTTTGCTTGTTTTCTTTGTATTTTATTTTATATGCACTCTTTGTGATAAATTTCTTATTTTAACATTAAGGTTTTTGCAAAAGGAGTGGATCCAGATACTGTTATTTTGATGGCGGCCCGAGCTTCAAGGCTTGAGAATCAAGATGCAATTGATACAGCCATAGTTGGGATGTTGGCTGATCCTAAGGAGGTTAGTCATAGTCATAGATTTATTGTTCACTGGTATTCTTCTTGAGGCATATTTTTTAGCTTCAAGCCAGCAACTATAATCTGAACATTTACATACATTTTTCTAAATTCAATTTGATCTGGCTTTTTTGACGTTTTTAACTTACTGCTACTGAAGGCACGTGCTGGCATACAAGAAGTACATTTTCTTCCTTTCAATCCTACTGATAAGCGGACAGCATTGACTTATCTTGATCAAGATGGCAAAATGCATAGAGTAAGCAAAGGTGCACCAGAACAGGTAATTTGTCAACATTGTTTGCTTAAATTTCTGTTAATATTTGCTCTTGTGTATTGTCATTTTGATGTCCTTTTTATTTTCATTGTTAGATCCTGAATCTTGCACACAATAAGGCAGACATTGAACGTAGAGTTCATTCAGTGATAGACAAGTTTGCAGAGCGTGGTTTACGATCTCTTGCTGTAGCATACCAAGTAATTAATTTATTGCTTAATCAATTGGTGCATTTGTATACCTATGTTTTACGCTGGAAATGTTAATTGAGGCGTCTCCATTTTATACAGGAAGTTCCAGATGGAAGGAAAGAGAGTGCTGGAGGCCCGTGGCAATTTATTGGCCTTTTGTCTCTCTTTGACCCACCTAGGCATGATAGTGCTGAAACAATACGAAGGGCACTAAACCTTGGAGTAAATGTCAAAATGATTACAGGTCTATTACATAAGATAGTAAACACCTTTGTTTTGCTTGTATTACGATATTGAATTCATTGTTCTTTATAGTTAATGACTTTAATAAGGATTATAAGTAAGCGGTTTTATTATATAAGAAACTGATGTTATTGGAGGCCTGTAAATGTTGGTAGTTCACTAGTCCTGTGACATCTGATTTATCTTGCTTGTTATTCTGGGATTTAGCAATTGTTTATTCACCAAACTTGTTTTACCTATGATGGAATTTAAATTTACAAACTTTTACTGGTAGATGAAGGCTTTTGCTTTAGATGGGTTTACAACTTCACAATCTGAGTATCATTGTCATAATGTACTGAAAGAATTTATGTGATCCATGGTATCACTGGAAATTAACTTGTGAATTTAGAGTAAAGGATTTGTTTTTCAGAATGGCCAACAATATAATGCATGTTTGAAATAGTCAACTCCATTTCCTCCTCCCAATATTCAATTATGTATCTTCCTTTATTTTATCAGGGGATCAGCTAGCTATAGGAAAGGAAACAGGTCGTCGCTTGGGAATGGGTACCAACATGTATCCTTCATCAGCTTTACTTGGGCAGGACAAGGATGAATCCATTGTTGCCTTGCCAATTGATGAACTAATAGAAAAGGCTGATGGATTTGCTGGTGTATTCCCTGGTATACTTCGGTGCTGTAATTGCAATGTATTGTTTTGCTTATGGTTTGACATGTAGAAGATGGAATAACTAACTGTAGTAATTTAGTATTGTATGATTCTTTGCTGACTGATGTATATCGGTTTATATATTTGGTCAGAGCACAAGTATGAGATTGTGAAACGCTTGCAAGCTAGGAAACATATTTGTGGAATGACTGGTGATGGAGTGAACGATGCACCTGCCCTCAAGAAGGCAGACATTGGTATAGCTGTTGCTGATGCTACTGATGCAGCTCGCAGTGCATCTGATATTGTTCTAACAGAACCTGGACTTAGTGTTATTATTAGTGCTGTTTTGACAAGCCGAGCTATCTTCCAGAGAATGAAAAATTATACCGTAAGCTAATGATTTATTGTTAATATCTTCTCAAAAAAAAAAAAATTCCCACTTAATCATCTATTTCATTGTTACTTCAGCTGTTACGATACTCCATACCATACATTAAGTTTTAGGAAATTTTTGTTTTGTCCTGGCGATCTCCACTTGGGATATCATTTGACTAACAAATTTCCTCTTTCATGCAGATTTATGCAGTATCAATTACTATTCGTATTGTGGTAAGTGAATTGTTTTGCAACTCTGGATTTATTTTCTACCTGACGTGGTATTTTGAACAATATAATTATTAGATGGGTCTAATTTTTTTCTGTTTTCTACATGTTTGACATCCTTACAGCTTGGTTTCATGTTGCTGGCTCTCATTTGGAAGTTTGACTTTCCACCCTTTATGGTGCTTATTATCGCTATCCTAAATGATGGTTCGTTGTTTCTTCTGTGTCACACTGTCATTGTTTCCTCTTGCTTGTATTCTGCAGCATGCTTCTATGTGATCCTGAGCTTATTGGTGGCTAATATTACTTTGGTATTGTAGGTACTATTATGACAATTTCAAAAGATCGTGTAAAACCATCTCCTCTGCCAGATAGCTGGAAGCTAGCAGAGATATTTACTACTGGAGTTGTGCTTGGAAGTTACTTGGCAATGATGACAGTAATATTCTTTTGGGCAGCATACAAAACAAACTTTTTCCCGGTATGTCTTCTGTGATTTCTAACCCAAATCTAAATTTATTGTGACATCTGTGCATGTTCATCCCTTAATGGCAGCAATACTAGGAGACTCATTACTGTTTCCTATTTATGTGAAATGTGAATCAATGTCAATTTATTCCTTTCATGGATTCTGCTTTTGGCTTTTGATTTCTTTGGATGCCCGATTGATTTATCATGTTCTTCTCTGCTTTGTTTTCAGCGAGTGTTTGGAGTCCCAACTCTTGAAAAAACTGCTCATGACGATTACCGGAAACTTGCCTCTGCAATCTATCTTCAAGTGAGCACTATTAGTCAGGCTCTTATATTTGTAACTCGATCTCGAGGTTGGTCTTATGTTGAGCGTCCTGGTTTATTGCTGGTGTTTGCTTTTATTGTTGCTCAACTGGTAAGCTACATAACCTTTTAATTCTGTTGTGTTTTTTCTTTCTTCCCTTCATCACATCAAGTTTGATGATGAATTTGTTGCGTGCAGATTGCCACCTTGATTGCAGTATATGGAAACTGGAGCTTTTGCTCGATTGAAGGAATAGGTTGGGGTTGGGCTGGTGTTATATGGTTATATAACATCATATTCTACATCCCACTTGATATCATTAAATTTTTAATTCGCTATGCTCTGAGTGGTAGGGCTTGGGACCTTGTCATTGAGCAAAGGGTTAGTAGAGCTTGTTTTCTTGAGTTTGATTACTCCAAAGATGGTTTTAGTTTTTGTTCTATGCTTATTATGGATTTCATTATGTTGTAGATTGCATTCACAAGGCAAAAGGACTTTGGAAAGGAACAACGTGAACTACAATGGGCACATGCGCAAAGAACATTGCATGGATTACAACCAGCTGACACCAAGTTCAATGAGCGTACCCATGTCAATGAACTCAATCAAATGGCCGAAGAAGCTAAAAGGAGAGCTGAAATTGCAAGGTAATTGTTTTAGGCAAATGTTAATCACTGTCCTCAGGACACTGGTTAAAAAATTAATTTTTTTTTTTTTATTGGAATGCATAAAATTGCATAGGACTCTGGTTAAATTTTTTTTTTTTATTGGAATGCATAAAATTGCGGTGTTCATAATTTTTTTTAATGTTTTTTTATGATTTTTATCATAAATACTTTCTCGTTTGAATTCTTTAACCAGTGCCTGATACTGGTTAGCAATACCCATTGTTTTATTTGACAAGGAATTAAGATAGGGATAAATATCAAAATATTGCATTCATGACTACAATGTTTTGAAGAGTATGGAACAACAATTAGACAATAACAAAAACAACTTCTACTATTAATTCTCCTAAGAAATGAGATCAGACTTTTCACTTCTCTGTGTCTTTCGCGAGGGTAACATATTTCGTAGTTAAGTTGTTTCCTAATGTCCTATAGACCCCATTTATTTATTTATTTTCTACTAATTGTGTGCAGGTTGAGAGAACTTCATACACTAAAAGGTCACGTAGAATCAGTTGTGAGACTGAAGGGGCTTGACATAGACACAATTCAGCAAGCATACACAGTCTAAAGATGCTTATATATTTGCATACTTATACTGTAAAGAGTTACACTGTAATATTGCTGAAGAACCATATAATGTAATGATCAAACACTTCAACTTTAATGTCCTTTTTACTCTGCCGTCTGTTTTGAGCACTTAAAGGAGTGCTTTTGTGAGGTCAATTTATGTCATCTCTTTTCTTGTTATCACTCTACCTGTTACACATTCTCCACAATTTCATGATGCCATGAAAGAAGAGAAATTCAAATTCACTTTTTGTATCTTATGCTTCTGATTTCATTTTCTATCTATGTACCTCCTCAATTTCTTTCATCTTTTGAAATTAATTATAAAGTTCGAAGTGAATAGGCAGAAGAGCGTGAAGTTACATTACGTTTGCGTTTGGTTTGTTTATAAGCATAGATGTCACGGAGATAAATACCTTATTAAGAAGAGTGAATGTGGATATTCCGTGATGAGGAGAGTGTTTTAACAATAAAGTGCATTGTTGTAACTGTCTTTTAGAGGTGTCAATGTGAGTTGCGGCTCTTTAACTAATTGGGCCTAATTCGACTCAATAGTGGATCTGGTTAGTAGAAATGGGCTCATCTTTTTGTGAGTTAAAATGAGTTTCTTAACTTAAATATTGTTCAAAACTACCTGAAATTTTGCTAACTTTTTGTTATTATTTTAAGAGAAAAAAGATATTGTGAAATAGTTCTATACTGTTGTCCAATCAGAAATCATTGTTTATGATAAATTTTTTAGTTTTCGCAAAATAATTTTAAAAGTCATCTCAACATTGACTTTTGATTCAATTCAATGACAATCTAAAATAATTTTAAACGGTCAATGAATCACCATTAAATGAGGTTATTAAAATTGTAATATCTGAATGATCTATAATATTTAGATTTGTTAATAATGATATTTTATTATGTTTTTTTATTTCTTTCTAATTTTCCTTATTTATTAAATTTAGGAAAATTAACTCATTTAACCAGTTTTATTTCTTTTCTAATTTTCCTTATTTATTTAATTTAGGGAAATTAAATCATTTAACCTTTGTGTGTGTCCTATTATTTTTTCACCATTCCTTCATAAAGTGTAACTTTCCTATAAATATTTTGTAAGTTACCAACAAAAGTTTATTCAGTTGTTGGTGAAGAGTGAACACAAATCTTATAAATTTGATTTCTGTTGTTGATACGAAAATCTTGTTAATGAATAATATATAAGATTTCACTAAACATTATTTGGGTCTATCTTGACTTTTGGTGAGTTTTCAGAAAGTAACACACTAAGACATTTTTATATATAAGAAAAAAGTTTTTTTAAGTTAGAGAAAGTGCCCTAGAGACTGCAGGTAGATTGTTGCCAATGGCTGCATGGAAGTGATGCTAATTGAATATTGTTACAAAATTTACTGTGATTGATTTAAACTATCGGAAGTGAAAACCCAAGTCAAATGAGAAGCAATTCTCAATACCATATGCATTTAGAGTGAATTTGACGTTCAAAAAAATGATGTAAAATGCATAAACAATGCAAATCCAAACATGATGTAAATGAAGGACTTCAATTTCATTGATCAAGGAACTAGTAAACTATTTGCTTAAAAGGAGGAATTAGCATGTATTAGAGAGGGAAAATAGAAAAAAAGATTTTGATATTTACAAATAGCCCCTCGTTAGATTGTTACAGTTGAGTTCCGATCTTCATTAGTTAACTTAAGCACCAGGTGACATAAAACGAACTCGTTCTCTCTTATTTGTAGTGATATGCCAATTACTACGAACAAATTTTTATTGCACAAATTTTTTTGATAAACCAAATTGCGTGTGATGTCTTCACTTTTTGAAGTTTTTTTAATAAAGAAAGGTTGACTGTTGCAAATGAAAGCATAATAAATCCTAATTAGGTTGACACCTCTTACAAGATTCTACATACAACAAGCTAAAAAATATCATTAAACTATAAAAGAGAGCAACAAAAGACATGGGGGACATAGATCAAACCCATGAAAAAAAATAAACTATTTGAATTGTAATTTGTATGAGGGTGAATCCTAACACAACGATAAAGTTGTGTCTTGATAACTTGTTAATTATGGATTTGAATTTATTGAAAGAGTGATCTTTATTGCCCAAAATGTCTGTATTTTTCTCCTTGAAAGTGTGACCAACCAAATATCTCATCATGCTGGTTAAATTTATACAATTAGCTAGACCATTTGTTATTCAACTTTCAAGGGACTATATTTGAGTTCTTAAATGACTGCACCAGCAAGGATGAATTACATTCCAACCACAGGCTGTGCCAACCCTTTCTATGAGGAATCTCTATTTTTTGAAGTAAGATGCACTATTTTGCAAAATATAAATTATGGCAAGTTAGGTTTGATAAATATTTCAGATTTTTGTAAGAAACTATAAAAATATATCATTAGTTTCATATTATATTTTTTTATTTTTAATATTTATATGAAAAATAGACATATTTTGATGCATTTGGAGATAAATTATAAAAAAAATTGTTTCTCAAACTAAACAAATTTTTAAGTTTTTCATTTTTGAATTAATTTTCAATATAAGAAGAGAAAATTCCAGTATGCTTAATAAATTTCTTATCCTCTCACTAATTTTATAATATATTCAACTACTTATGAAAAATATTAATAAACTACTTTTATAAGTAGTACACTGTAATATATATTTTTATTAACAGTTAGAATTTATCTAAAACTACTGAATAAAAAGCATTATCTAAAACTTAAAAAATTAAGAGTAGGAAAATTTAAAGGGTCGCGTAATTTTTTTAACTGATGATAAAAAAAATTATTAGAAAAAAATTGTATCAACAATGTGTGATGTTGGCATTTCTTGATACAGCAGGTACACTTTATTTACAGCTTATGCATAGAAAATTTCTTTGGGATTCAAGTGATGCGGATCAGAGCCTTGAAAGCTTGCAGCCATATGTACTTGATGCAATGGCCTGAAATAGAAACAATTCTTTTTTGGTACAAATGGAAAAATAAAACAGAAACAATTTTTAAGATATTGATAGTTTTTTTATAAATATTTTTGCCCTGTAAATTTAGGTTACTTTATTTATGTTTTTTAAATTAAAAATAGTTTTTTAGTCTCTCAATTTTAAAAAGATTTTTTTAACTCCTCTTCATAAAAAATAACAACTCAGTCACCCTAGAATCAATCTAAGATTTTATTTTAAGAAGAGAGATTAAAAAAAATCCTTTTTAAGTTTTTCTGTAATTTAAATTTTAAAAATTTCTCTACTTCCTCATTTTCTTTTCTCTTATGGTAGTTTGGTTGGAGAATAAGTGAATACAAAGAAAATAAAAAGAAAAAATATACAAATATTTTTCTGTTTAACTTCTAAAAACAAAATTTCAATTCTTTTCCTCTTTCCTTAGCTTATTTTCTTTCTGACCGAAGAAACCCACTATTAACCAGACACAGCATACATTCCAGATTGATACTCTAAATAATAATAATAATAAAATTTATTTAAATTAAAATAAATAAAAAAGTAAATATCACATTTATGAAATTGTCCCTTCAATTTTTCTCCTCTATTTACCATTTTACCTACCCCAAAGTAAGATTAGACAATTTTTGTGTGTTGTGGATATATTTTAATTGGTGAGGTTAGGTTGAGAATTAGTTTCACCCATTATAAAAGAATGATTACTGAACGCACACAAATGAGCAGTTAAGAGGTTGTCAGGCCTTATTATTTTATGGCGCGTTTCTCAGATTTGATATTTGAAAAGACCTAATAGTTGACTATATAAGCACCATTTTGTCGTACTATGTAGTACAAATATACGGTGACATCACTGCTATGCTGTCCGCGTCAATGCTTTATGAGATGCAATGGAAAGCAATCACGACAAGATAATGTTTGAGGATCGAGGGCATTGTTATAAATAATAATGACAAAATGATTCATTTTATAAATAAGAACATAATGTGAAATTGTGAATAATGAGAAAATTCTTCTTTTCCATAAATCAATCACAGGACTACAGCTTTGTTTTGATGCTGACAGAAAAAAGGAGAGAAAAAAAAAATAAAGAAAAAATAATTTGTTGTTATTTGAATGATAGATTAAGAAAATTATATTTAATTAAAAATAAAAAACATTTGAAAAATATAACTATATTATTAAATGATTTTATACTCTTTTGATAAAATAGTAAATAAATGTTTAAATGGATAAATTTGTTATTTTAAAAAAAATATTTTTCTTTCTCATTTTCTCTTTGAGTAGATAAAAACTCTTGATCGTGCCAAATATATATTTTTTATGTTATACTGTATTTAGTTTTCCATTTTATCTTAAATATAAATAACTTATCATACAATAATTTATACAAAAACTTCAAATGTAAGCACAGTTGCATAAATAATTTTCTATCTAGTATACTCCTCAATCACGAAAGGATCCTTTTGGCTTCTCGCTGTGCCGATTATTTTTTTAAAGGAAAAGGCAATTCTTAAAAATGAAAAGTTTATTCTAAAAAAATTATTTTAAATGTAAAAAAAAATGTGTTTATAAATCAAAACATAAATAAATTTAAATGAATTTTATAAATTATCATAAACGTATATATTTGATTAATTGTTAATAATTAAAATTAGTACTATCATATAATAATATATTTTTTAGAGATTTTTTATCTAATGGTTAGAGAAGAATGAAAAGAGAATAGAACGAAAAAAAAAATCACTGGATTAGATTAAAATATCTTTTAACTGATATTTTTAATAAATTAACAAAATATCATTTGCCCGAAAAAATAGTAGTATTTATTTCAAATAAGTACTTCGACATAAACGAGATAACGATGGTTCATAACTGCATATTTAAGTGAAGTCAACGAGTCAATTTATGTTTCTTTTTCTTCTAGAAAACTTTAGACCTTTACGCGTAAGCCGCAACTTTGACTATATTTCATCTCTCATCATTGAAGACACTAAGAAATTGTATTGTATTGCCCCTTTTCTTCCGCAAACCTAACTTTAGTTAGTGCATTCTTCATTTCTGGACGCTGGTATTGGCACAACACAACCAAGACACTTATAACAGAGTTACTTTCCTATTGTAGCTAGTCGGATATTTTTTTTGAAGTTGTATTATTTATATAATAGTATTTTTTATAATATATTTTATGATATTATTTTGATATTCCTATTATTTTATTCATTCTATTTCATTTTTTTTTGTACAATTTCATTGTACAAAAATAATTCAACCGTTGGTATAAAGTCATTCCTACTTCTCTCCTACTTTACTCTGTTTCAAAATAATACTAACTACAAAACTTGCATTCATCTACTCTCCATTGACTTAAATATTATATGCATGATACGATAGAAATATAGTGGAAAGAAATAGAAATAAGAAAGATACGATGAAAATGTTAAATTTCTACTGAGAGGAGAGATAACAGGGACTCATTAGAAAATATTTTATCTAACTTAGCATAAAATGGGAGAGAAATTATTTTTCTATTTTATTTTTTAATTTCTCAAAATTAAATATTTTTATAACATTTTTAAAAAATAATAAATAATTTTATTTTAAAATGATACTGTAAAAAATACTTTTTAATTAGTATAATATTTTATATAACTTATTTTTTTATTCCATTTCTTCACTCACTTAAATAAACAGTTTTCCCCCTATCTTTTCACTTTATTTCTTTCCTTATTATTTTGCTTTCGTATTATTTTTTTTCTATCTCAATTATAATTCAAACAAAGTATAAGTCAAAGTCTATGCAATGATAAAAAGGTAAAAACCTATGTGAATCAGGCTGCTTGAATTAAAAATAAATTACAGTTTTGTTAATTATAATTAAGGTACAATGTTGATTTCTCAAATAATTTAGTTTTTACAATCAGGTCCTAAAATATATTAACATGACTGTATGTTTGGAAATTTTCGGTGAGAGTATTTTAAAAATATGTTTGAGAATAAAATCAGTTTGAAATCATGTTTAATTATTTTAAAAACATGTTTAAGAAGCTTAAAAAAAGTATGTTTTTTGAATGAAAAAAGTATGTTTAACAGTAAATTTTTGCCTAAAATCTATGTTTTGGAGAACTAAACTAAACAATACTTTTATTACAAACTCAATTTACAAACTTTAATTCAAACACACATTAATAATTTACACACGTGACATAACATTCTATTGAATTAATATTTTATCGAGTTAGAGTATCTTTAGTGGTAGATTTCAAATTGAGATCTTAAGATCATTTTTTGGTGGATATAGTACCACATAGGATTAAAGATTTCTCTAATTTTTTCTTTAATAATAGATCTCATTTGAGATCTTAGGGAGAGAGAAAGAGAGAAAAATTTTATTCTTTTTTGAACAATGTGAAGATCTTAAGGAATCTTCTATAATAACCCATTCTCTATATTTGAGATGTCTTCACCTCTTTTATTGAAAGATTTAATGAATCTTGAACTCAAAATCTAACACTAAATATGTCATAATAAATTTCATATATTTAAATTGTGTTGGATTCGTTTGATAGTCAAAGTATAATATGATAATGTCCAGAATTTTAAAAATATATATAAGACTATATGTTAAATACAAATCTTCTATGTAATATATGTTATTACATATTAATATTATTATATAAATTAATATAAAATGATTTAAATATATGATTTATGACTATTAAACAGTTCCTCGATAAAAGTATAATAAATATAAAATGACTTATCTAATATAATAACTATCATATTTAAATATATTAATGATTGATTAAGAATTTAAGATGATTTATTTTGCAAAGGGTCGCGTAAACATGTATTAGTAATCTAGTATATTGTTTATCATACCATTCACTTTTCTTTTTTTTGCAGTAAAAAGAAAATTCCATTCACTTTTATTAATGATTGAGTGATTTTTTTTAAGAGAATGATTGGGTGGTTGATTCTTTCAATTATAAAAATTAGGAAATTTAATCCTATAAAAAAATTACAAATCAAATATGGTACGATAAATTCAAATTCTAGTATTTAATAGTGTTCCGTACATAATTTTTTTCAAAAGAAAATACTCATGAAACAAAATAAAAAAATAAAAAAATGGCATGTTAATCATAATAGAAAAAGAATGAGCAAAACTTAAAAATCGTCAAAGAAACATGCATAGTAACCCTTGTTCCATTCTTTCTAAATAAGAATATTACACCAAAAGTTTCCTAATCCATGGTACAATACTTTTGTCTAAAAAGTTTCACTACTTTATAGTTTATATTCTACTCTACCGATTACTATTATTATAATTCCATACATTAACTTAGTTTTTTTTTTTTTTTTAAACACCAATGGTGGATGTTTCAGATTGTTTGGGTACTTGGTTGAGTTCAAGGTCATTGCTGCCAATTTCCTTATACTTGTACCATTTTGAACACAACAGAAAGTACCCCAAATTCACGATTTCAAGAGCAGCAATCATGTAATAAAAGAAATCCAATCTCCCCTTATTAAGATCTTCTGGTAACCAATTCCCAGTTGCAGATTTCTCACTAGTATTGTGAACAATTGAAATCAGAAGAGTGCTTAAATAACTTGACCCTGCCATGCCACAGTAGAATAGTGACCCTGCAATGCTTCTCATGTTCTCAGGGAATTGCTTATAGTAAAATTCAACTTGTCCAACAGCAGTGAAAGATTCAGATAGACCAGCTAGACTTAACTGAGGAATTAACCATAGACCTGACATTGATGAAATAGCACCTTTTCTTGGTTGCACTCCAATAGGATTTATCAGAGCCAAACTTCTTCTATGCTCTTCAACTACACCAGCTACTATCATGCACAATGCAGAGAGAAAAATGCCAATTCCCATCCTCTGAAGGAGTGTGATGCCACCCTCTTTTCCGGTGATTCGACGGATAAAAGGGACCACTATTCTGTCATAGATTGGTAGCCACAAGGTCATGCTCAACATCAAGAACACATTAAAGGATGCACCAGGGATCTTGAACTTGCTGCTTCCAAGACGCCTATCGGATTGAAGGGCTTGGAACACTAGGAGGGTGTGCATTTGGACAATGACTAAGTGGTACACTATGGCTGCAAACCATATTGGCAATACTCTCACCACACATTTTGCCTCCTCCACTTGCTGTATTGTGCAAAGATTCCATGGATCTGCTGCAGATCCATCTGGTTTTATTTTATCTTTTGGGGTCACAATGGCTGCTTTGTCCAATAACCTATTCATGTAATACTCATCTGATCAGTTAGATACTTAGGACTTGTTTATTTAGTATAAAAAGTGAGTACTATATGTGAACATTTTATCACTTCAAAGTTCAAACACTTTGTTAACATTTATTATTTTCTCTCTCTCTTCTTATTAATTCACCACTTGCCTTTCTCTCCCTTTATCTCTCAAAAGTCAAATAGAGTATACGTGTCCATCTTTATATTAAAAATATATTTTAGTTTTATTTCTTATTTACATAAATAAATACAAAACCATTACATTATTTTTTAGCATGTTTTGGATACATGTTATAGACGCAAAAAAAGAAGGGTCAAATTGATGAATAATGAAAGCCATAATTTGTCACTTTTTTGATTGCCACAGAAAATTGGTGAAGTAAAAAGTGAAAAGCTTGACATAGTTACCTGAATTGAAACGTGTAAGGAAGCTTAGAGTTAACACTCATAGGCGGCACATAGTTGAAGAGGGAAAGCATTGGATGCTCTGCAGGTAGTTTTAGACTCCTTTTTTTTACTGCAACCACAAAAACTTGCACAATACCAGTTATGGGACTACCACTAGGTTCAACTTTGACATAGATCTTGGAGCCCATGAAATACACCATACAAGATATGAGCATCAAAGCAGCAGGAATTCCCAACCCTATTGCCCAGCTCACATTTGACTGTACATACACAATCAGTGTCAAAGACACCATCTGAGCAAAAGTGAAGGTAAAAAAATACCAATTGAAGAAACTGTTGATCCCTTTTTTTCCTGAATCTGTATTGGGATTGAATTGATCAGCTCCAAAAGCCAAGTTACATGGTCTGACTCCAGCAGCACCAATCAGCAGCAAACCAAATCCACTCACTAGAAAAGCCATTTGCCCTGCAGTTGGTCCTTTGCATGTTTTCATCTCCTTTCCACAGTGAGGTGGATGTAGATTCTTAAATACTGCTGTAAGTTGTATCACTAGCAATCCCTGTTTGTATGCAATTACAAGGCTCAAAATTTTGTATCACTTGGCTTAAGGTTGAAGCTGAATGATGTCTATTAAATCAGTATTATGTTTTTCATCAAGCTAAATTAACCCATGACCACAAGTCAACAAGTAATTGATGTAGATTTGTAAGGACTTTCTTTGTTACTTTTAGACATTTGGTCATGAAATTGAATGAAATTTGTGTGGGGAATGGTGTGATATATGGCATGAGCCTTGAATTAGTACCAGAAATGAAGTGAATGTGCAGAATCCTATGGTCTTGTAGCGGCCAAAGTAGGTATCTGATAAGAAGGCACCTATGAAGGTAGCAAAGTTGGTGCTGCCGTTGAAGATGTTGATTATATTTGTGGCTGTGATGTTCTTCAAGTTGAATACAGTAGTGAGATAGACTAAGAGATTGGCTAAGGTGCCAATGGCTCCCAATTTCTCAAAAGTTTCATTTCCTACCAATTAGAAAGACAAGTAAGTCATTTAAAAGATAAGATTAAAAAGTAAGCACAACACATACACACAGATGTACAAGTTTTTCATTCCTTACCTATGATATAGGGCATGGCCTTCCATCCTCTGTAGTTAATCTTAGGATCATTCTCTGTCACATGTTTCTCATTGTTCTCCATACTTTCTTTCTCCATTGCCATTATAGTTGGTGGCGGCCTTCAGAATTTTCTGTATATGACCTCTGTTGCTCCCCTCAATGGAGGGAGGAAGAAACGTGATTCTGGTGTTCGGTAGGTGAAAGTTGAACTAGACAAGGGAAGGAAAGAAGGTAGTGTGAAGTTAATATATAAATCGGTGACTGACTGAGGTTTAACTTGTTTTCTTTTTTCTTTTGAAAAGTGAGATTTCAGTTTCACTTAAAATTAGCCTGTGTGAGTGGGGTCACATTTAATAATTTAATAGTTAACTGTGAAAAAAACAAGAAAATTAGTAAGGACAATGGGTGAAATATTTATTTTTGATTTGTCAAAGGTTAAAGTGAGTTGATTTGTTTCCCCCCTGTTTATTAAAAAAAATCTGAGTTGCTTTATTTTATTAAATAAAACAGTCAAATTCATGCTAGGTGAGTTTATATTAAAGAGTCATCAATACCTTATATGGATATATAAGTGATGATAATAAATATTATTTTAAATTACTTTAAAATATATTTGATACATAAGAAATATACTAATAAGTCATTGGTCTTAATGATTCTGGATTCGATCTCCTTAAATAAAGTCTTATGAATAAAAATTAGTTATTATTAAAATCGTTGGATAAACCTTACCAATAATATGATTACAAAAAAAAAGATACATAAGAAATATATTTTAAGTTATTTATATAAATGAGAAGTCTATATTATCTATATAAAAAATTGACTAAAATATAACTTTCTTCCTCTTATTTTTTCAAATCAATGATTAGTCCTTTTATTTTTTAATTAAGACATTTT
>PYAF01005012.1:895744-933825 GCA_007407185.1 Glycine tomentella
GTATTAATGTAATCAATTTAATCCTTAATTAATGTTAAATATGATAAAACTCAATCAACAACTATGATCAACTGTAATTTTTATAATGACTAATAATGATTAAATGAAATTAAAAGTTATAATTAAATTAAAATTCTGATCAACAAATATAAAAGTTACAAGCTTCTTTTACATGTAATATGTATTTTTTATCCGTAGAAGTTTATAACACTCACATACTTATTTCCTTTTGATTTTTACATATATAATATATAGATAGATATGTTAATTATTTAAAAAAATAACATAAATATTTATTAAACTAAATTAAATTAAATGTTGATATTTTTTTTATGGTATACATGTAACATTTAAAATCAACGCTCCTTAAAAAAAATAAAAATCAACGCTAGACTTAAAGACGACAACAATATTTGAAACTTCAATTCCTTTCCTTAGAAATCACTCCCACTAAGAAAAGAGGGTTTGCTTGATGCTATATCCATCCCTTTAGGGTTATAATCCATTGAATTTTCAATTTTGTATGGGCTTGTGTGCGCGTAAACGGCGTGTTCCACACAACTTTTTTTAATTTAAGAGTTGCATGTGTAATGTGTTGGACGTTTGCACATATGGGGTTGAAGAAGGATTGGTGTACTGGTCGTGTAGTAACACTGTCAATACGTTAAGGATTCGATATATAGGCTATAATAATTGTAAAGAAGATGTTGATATTAGGTGGTTTTAGATCTCGATCATGTATATCGAAGAAAATTTTTAACTGACCTAGAAATAAGTATAGGATAAATAAGGGGAAAAGGTATATATTCACTTGTACTCTTTTTTCTTTTCTATTAACACTATGTATAGTATATAGTGATAAAAATTGTTCCGTAACTAAAGATTGTTAATTTTTTTACATAAATAAAATATTGTTCATTTTTATAATAATTATCGTTAAAGTTATATTTAAATTAATTTCTAATTGTTAATGGTAAAAAAAGATCGTAATCTAATATACCTATATAAAGCAAACTGCTAACATAATTATAGTATTGGACATTTGCAAAAAATAAGGGTAAAATGGGACGAGCAAAAAATGACATGTACTATTTTTTCCTTTCTCTCTCCGAGGTATCTCTTTCCAATTGTGAATAGTCCTCTGTGAGGGCGTATGTATACACGTGCAATGGAAGTCATAACTCATACTTCCCACAAATTGTGGACAAAGAACTACCGAATGAGTTATACTTTTAATTTTTTAATCTAGACAAATCAATCTAAAATATCATATATTATACTAATTTACATATTATTTAATTAATGAAATTAGATCTTTTTTCCCTTTCATTAAGTGGTAAGGTGGAATTAACAAAAAAAATATTGAAACAAAATTAAATTAAACAAAAACAAAAAATCAAAACTTAAAATAAAAATATAATTATAGACATATATTGTAACATATTATAAATTTAATTACTTTTTCCAATGATATTATAACATATTATAAATTTTGTAGTTTAATTTATACAGCGTAAGTAACAAATTGTGGACTTTTAACGGAAAATTAAAAGAAAAATATACAGACAAATCGAAAAAAGGGAACATAGTGATATATAGATAAAGGAGAGTAAAAAAAAAAAACACTCCAACAAAGAAAGATAAAAATAGATGAAAGGGGCTTATGTTAATATATATATATATATATATATATATATATAATTGAAATTTGGAAAAAAAGGGACAAAATGGTTATTTTGCCCATTAATAAACAGGTTGTAAATTACAGTCACATGCTTCTCTTGCAATTGTCTCCACCTAGCCACCACTAAGCTTAGCTTAGCAATCTTACCTCACGCATTGGAAAATATGACACGGCATCGGACAAAAAACAAAAAAGGTGAGCAGAAAAAAGACCAGGAGCTATCAAAAAAGAAGATATTTGGGAGAAATTTCAAAGTAAAGCCTAGAAGCATCGAAGCATAGAGTGCAGGCCACACACATGCCCATGCTCTTCTATTGCTGAAGATGTTCAGAAATTATGGTGTAAGCGTAAGGTGGGTGAATCGGTGAAGCGGGTTGTTGTTGTTAAGCAAATCTAATCAGAGTAGGCATATGAAATTTCATTTTTAATCTTTTTAGGTGATTGATACTTGGCAAAAATAAAGGTAAAATGGTAATTAGATATTAAATTCGCTAATTACACTCTTTTTTTAATAAATGTATTCTAATATTTCCAAATTAAAACGTGTTAATTGCACACTCTTTTTTATAAGTGTATCCCAATATTTCCAAATTAAAACTTACTAATTGCACCCCTTTTGATAAGTAAATTAATATTTTTTTAAATCTTAAATCTCATTATATGATTTCTTTCATTCCTCTCACACGTTCTTTCTTTAACATGTAGTCAGTGGTATTATTTGTGTACGTAGGGTATCGTACTAGCCAGCTACAAAATTACAAAATCTCAATATTATTTTAATTTTTCCTTTCGAAAAGACTTTAAACCATTGGTGATATAGTAATTCTTCTATTATTTACTTAACAACTGTCTAGAAAACTGCAGTGATTTCCTTTCATTTGATGTTATGATATTCACAATCTCCTACATTGGGCTCTTCATATTTCTCAATATTATTGGTTTCCATTTCAATTGGCTGGGTCTAATTATTGACAGGTTTGCACAGACATAATAATAGATGGAGTCTTAAGTTGATCCATTGTTTATGGCTTGATTTCAACAAAGGTATATTATCACAAGAAGGAAAAACTATTATTGAACTTTGTTTTTTTCTTTCTCTAATTTTTGTTTCACATTCATTTTTTCATCAATAAACTATCATAGATCTTGAAGTTTTTTAAATATCTTTTCAGTCTAAATGATATGTTATCTTAATTATCTTTTTAAAAATTCGATGTGTTCAAATATATTCCTTATCATCTTCTCTTTTTTCTCAACTCTTAAACGTTCTTCTTCTCTGATGTTCTATGTCTTCTCACCATTTTTCTTCTTCTCTTACCTTCTTCATTCACTCAATTTATTTTCTCTCTCTCTTCTAAAAATAAACCAATGAAATATCTTTTTATTTCTTCGTTAACCATTCAACATTGCAACTCTCGCTGAAGATGTCTTTGTCATCCACTCTGACTACAACTTCTTCATAATTTTTCCATGATTTATGGTGATATGTAACAACAAAGGTGAACAATTTTCTTAATTTCTATTTTATTAGTTGATTTTGTTTTAGCCTAATTACTTTCTTTGTTTTTTTCCCCTTCATCAAAATTTCTCTAATATTGTGAATATAGACTAAATTTGTTAAAAGGTTTATTTCATATAGCCTATCGGTTAAAGTATTTTATGGAAAAAGATACTAAACGGGTCTTTATAAGAATAGATGATAATTGGAGAATTTTTTAAATATTAATTTGATTTTGTTCTAAGCTGATTTGTCGATTGCAAATTATGTGTTTGATCAAATGTCAAAATGAAATTTTTGGGTATGTTTTTTTATTTATCATTTTACTTTTGAATTTATGACACTTTTGAGACGACTTTTCATATGGAAACTTTTCAGTTGATTTCGTCGGTTTGGTATTATGTTATAAGATATGATTTTTTCACATACAATCTTTGGTTGTTGTTGCTTATCTTTTGTTAATATTACTCCTATTTATAATTAATAGTTCAATTATATTTGTTTAAAAAAAGTTAGTAAATGAAAACTGATGTTTATTGTAGAAATTTAGGTGAACGGGTAAATGATCAATGCAATGTTCAATTGTGAAATTTGATACATGACCGTTATAAAAGTGAGCGTTGACACAAACAAAAGTGAAGAAAAGATGCTGGACAAAATAGATAAAAATGAAGATATTACTTGGGTAAATTGAAAAAGAATAACCAAACAAGTGGGAAGTTTGCTAACATAACATTAATTTTCCATAAAATTTTTCAGTTGTTTTCTTTAATTTAAGTTCATAATTGAAAATATTATGTCTAGCAACAAATGATGTCATTTTGAAGTCCTACCTTTTTTTTTTTTTTATCAAAGTTATGGTTCTACCTTTTTTTTTTTTTTTATCAAAGTTATCCTACCAACAAATTAAACCACCTACACAAGTTGTATATATACAAAATTCATTTTCAACTAATTATGATGTACATGACAGGTTTATTGATTTCATTATATACAAATTCTCTTATATTATGACTGCTACATATTTTTTCTTGCTTTTGGAATCACTTCATCTATATACTATCTACTTTATTAACAAAAATAATATCATTTATCATGTTCTTTGAATTTATGTTTCACAAGCTTATTTTATTTTTTATATTTCATTATCCTTCGCCAGGACAAGGCGAAATAGAGCCGGGAACAAAAGTGTTAACGAATAAGAAAATTTAATGAAAAAACCTACCTTAGTATCAACCATGATGACATAGAGTATATAGTTATAAGTGTCATGAGATAAATTAAAACGAGCAACATTCATGCCTGGCTAAAGAAGCTTCCCAGTCATTTTCACATTTTCTTATCATAGGTTCCTCTACTTAGGTTGTTCAACTTTATGTTATGACCATACTAAACTACTTATAAAAGTAATTTTATATTATCATTCTAATATATATTTTCTTATCAACGACCTTTTTTACTTTTGCAATTCATCATAATTAACAACATGTCCAATCATCACAACACATTCTTTAAATTTTTACTATCCTTTAATTATTTTCAATTGCAAAATAATAGTTACTCATATAAATATATTGATTTTAACGTATATATATATATATAAATTTGTAATAATATAATTAAAATATAATATAATATATTGAAATAATTTTTGCAAATTTTTTTATTAATATTTTTAATCACTATTCACATGAATCTACATTATTTAATAGACCTTATTATAAAACTTAAAAAACATATACTCTCCACCCGTGCATATGCACGGGTAACATACTAGTTGTACCAAAAGTAAACTACTAAATTATTGGTTACTTATTCCTAGTACAACATGAGACGTGGCATATAATAGCAAATGTGTCATAACTAATTAATTAAAGTGGTAGGTATTTAATGATATTGACCAAGAGATCTTTCTTAGTGCACATTACAGCATATATATGACTACGAGATCATCAACAGCTTCTGAAGTGGGATAAGTTGAATTGATTAACGAGAAGAAGTGTGGAGTAGGGACGGAGGAATTAACTAATCAAGGTCTCTTGAGTAGGGTACGTATACATGAAGAAGGAAGATAATATAAGATAATTAAGCGCAGCAGCAATATTAATGAAGTGCAGGAGTATGTAATCAAAAGAAAGAAAAAGAGATACTGTAATAGCATTAAGATTTTCTGAAATTTAATTTTGTTTATAAAAATAAAAGTCGGATAACTTGAATGCTAATGTAATTTTCTGAAAACAAGTAATTCCGTATGACTTAGTACTTCTTAGTACTCCCTGGTCTAAATGTAAAAGAAAAAAAATTTGTTGATTTTAAATATAAGAAAATTTTAACAAATTTTATTTAATTTAATATTACTATTTTAAAATATTATTTATTTAATTAAGGTTTTAGTTTTAATGACTTTTTCTAATCTAGATACCAAATTTTAATGAAAAATAAATTTAAAATTATTTTTAATTAAAATTGATATAATTAAATATGATTAATTAACTTTTTTTTATAATTAATGTGTTATATATATATTTTATTTTTTTTTATATTTGAGAGCAAAGAAAGAGTGAGTACATAATATTAGTGTATGACCACCCAACATGCATGCACACAGGTGCCAAAATGCCAGTATATTAAAGAAAATATGTTAGTGTCTAGCACATTAACACCGCACGTGTTTGGATCTATTACCTTTATTTATATCTTTTTTTATTATGATATTTGTATGAAATTATTTTTGTTGAAAATAATAATAAATTTTTATTAGAAACTGCACTTAAAAATAGGCATTACTCTCCCAATATAAATTTTTTCCATACCCAATAACTAAAACAAAAGAAAACTCAAGGTGGGTACTACTCTACTTACACTTTATCCGAGTCAAAACAAAAGATGTTTACTAACATCTGTGTTTTTTTCTACTTGTGACTCGATTTCATGGATTTACGCACGTCTTCGAAGCGTTTCCAAACACACTAATCATGGATAGCAAACAAAACAGAGAACAATGAAACAAGAAATTAAGGTGAAAGTCTATAAAATCTGGCACCATAATTCGTCCACTAGGCTTGTGTTTTTATTTAAAAAACAAAATGGAAAGGTCTAATGATAAATATACTTTGTATGGAAGGTAAACTAAAATCGGAAGAATTTTAAATCCGTGAAAGAAAGCAGCTATAAATGTAAATGTAATGTGACCAAAGTACAATAATTAATGGAATCTCTAAAACTATTATCTACTACTATCTAGTTAGCACATAGTGTCCGAGACAGAAGGATATATATAGTAAAAGATGCAATACCACACCAAAAACTGAATTGCATAAAGTTTCTTTAAAGAAAAAAATAATAATCTAACAACAAATAAATACATAGCACCAAAGAACTTGAATTTTTTTTAAAAAAAATTTGAACTCCAACAAGAGAATATGATCATGTTGCCCTTTGTCTTGTGCCTGTTCTATCCAAGACCTTCTCATCATTTGGTTCAGATGATTCTCCCACATCAATTGAATTCTCTGTGATCTCATCCTCCTCATCACTAATTATATAACAGCTTGCAAAGAAATTGAAGTAGATAAAATTCAAAACTCCTAGTGCAGCAATGAAATAATAGTAGTAGTCAAGCACTCAAGCCTATTGAGATTCAAATCATGACCCCCTATCCATGCTGTTTTTCCTCTCATTAATGTTACTTTGTGGATAATATTGACAATCAAGGACCCTATGTAGTTTGCAATGGACAAGCTAAGGGAAAACAATGCCCCAGCAACAGTTCTCATGCTCTCTGGAATTTGCAAGGTGAAGAATTCCATGATAGCAACAGCAGCCAAGGCCTCATTGAGGCCTGACAGTGCAAACTGAGACATCAGCAATGCAAAGCTCAATGGTGAAATGAACAAGCCATGTTTCAAAGCCAAGTCGCGGTGCTTCTTTTCAACAATTGCTGCCACCAACATGCATAGGATGGACAGCAAGATCCCAATTCTGATTCTTTTCCTCATGCTCAATCTTGGAGGCTTTTTAGTGATCTTCTTCACTAGGGGAATGTAGACACCCTCATAAATGTATATCCGTACTGAGAGTGCTATCATTGACGTCAAGTTCATCCACCCTGGTGGGACGTTGAAGTGTGGTCCAATAGACCTTATGGTTTGAACAACTTGAAGCACTCCAAAAGTGTTCTGTTGGTCCATCACAATGAAGCAACAAATTCCTGCCACCCACACTGGCAGAATTCCAAACAAGCACTTGAAGTGTTCCACTTGTTGCAAACTACCAAGCCTCCAAACATTCCTAGCCATTCCTTGGTCATTCAACTCACTAGGATAAGCTATTATAGCAGCCTTGTCAAGGAACTTGAACCTATCCGTCCGAACAATCCTATCATTCTCCAATGTAGAAGCAGAGGCAGGATTGTAAATGGCTCTACCAGAAGCCTGAATGTTGTGTTTTCGAAACGTGGCTGCAATAACTTTAGCCATGTCTGTGAAGATGCTCCCTTGAGGCTCCTTGCAAATGTAAGTGTGGCAGCCGAATAGGAAGATGGTGATTGAGAAGGCAAGACAAGCAGTTGGAATTGCAAATCCTAAGGTTAAGCTTATGTTGGTTTGGATATAGACAACAACAGTGAGGGCTACAACAAGTGCAATGATGAAAGTGAAGTACCACCAATAGAAGAAGCTCTCAAGTTGTCCCCTTCCTTTCTCTGCGTTGGTGTCAAATTGGTAAACACCAAAAGCAATGCTGCATGGCCTAATGCCACCAGCTCTATGGATAAGAGTCCAAGGCCTGCAAAGAGGACAGCTAGCTACCAGGCTTGTGGCAATTGACAATGAGGTCTCTCCTTGTCCTGGCAGGTATGGGGTCTCAGTTGATGTATACCTGCTGTAAGGGTTATGGTCAAACTACCCTGTCAAATACAACCCAAGCTTGTGATATACACACACACATGATCTCTACCAGGTTAGTAATTAAGAAAGTAATTTGAGCAATAAGGGATTTGAAATTTTGGTGCAATGCTCAATCATAGTGTGTGATTCATTTTATTTCTTATAATATAACCAACTAATATAGCTTAATTAACTGGCCTGTTGATAATTTGGATATGATTTGCTACATTTTGTTTTATCATGATACTTCAGTGAATCAATGAACAATTGAGCACTTTTTCTCTATATATTTTTCAATTTTTTTCAATACCTTTTGGAAGTTACATTTAATTTAGACATTGCAAGGTAGAAGAAATTAATGTATAGGATGTCAAAATGAAAATTGGAATGACTCAGAAATGAAAATAGGTATTTGTATAGAAAGAAAGACAGGGACATGCATGTAAATTTCCTTACCAGAAGTGATGCAAAACAGCCATAGAGGAGGGTCCGGAATCTTCCCAGATAAGAATCAGAAATGAAAGCACCGGTTATTGAGAAGATGTTAGATGATCCATTCCAAATTTGCACCACATTCACCACAAATATGCCACTCAGGTTGTAATTTGTAAGCAGGTACACTGTTAGATTTGATACCAAACTCATGGATGCCAATTTCTCGGAAGACTCATTACCTTTTCAAATCAACTTAATGACGTTCATTAATTACAACAATGAATTATTATTAATATTGTTACATAAATTGCAAAATTAATGTGGAGGGAATTGCGTATCAATGATATATTTGATGGATCTTCACCCTCCTGCTTCTCTTGTAAGCACAAGCAGCAGCAGCAGAAGAAGAAGAAGACGGTGGTGCGGGTGTTCGCTCATGTTCTAACTCTAGTGCACCATGTGAATCAGTGCTCATCACATTCTCTCCATTCCTAAGTTCTGGGTTTATAACTCCATTCAACTCCTTCATATATTATGTTATCTATAAAATGGAACTTAGTTTTATGTGTATTCCGTTTTGATAAGGCCAAGCAACGCAGAGAAGATTTTAATTTTGCATTTCATTTGCTTCTATGAATTATGTACTATTGTTCGCTGATTTTTTCAACTCGGTCAAAAAATTAAGAATTTTTAGGTGCCTTCTTCAAACAACCTAGGAATTGTTGCACGTACATATGATTTGTGATGGATGGAGGTGATTGTGTCTGCATGCAAGCTATAGTTTTGGAGATGGGTTCACGTGCTTTTCGTATAGTATTAATTTAAGTGAGTGACAAAGGCTTGATATTTCATTAGTCGCTAAACCCCTTAGATTCAGCTAGGATATTTTACTAACCGTTTTCCTATTTTTTTGTGAAATATCTTCTCAGTCTTGTACCAATTTTGTCATGAACCAGCACAAGAGTTTTAGAAGCGTGTTTTTTCTTCTTTTTTTATACAGTCAAAAGAATGATATGCATGCAAGTAGATTTTATAAAGTAATTAAGCCCAAGTTAAAAAAATTATAAAGGTCAAATTTGGATTAAATCCTTCCTAAACGAGGGTAGCTTTTATGTTGACCCTTTCAAACTTCAAAGTATATATTAATGAATGAACACACTTTTTAAACTTTCATGTGGATTGGAATTAAATCTTGCATGGGTTCCGTCATGGACAATACCACCTGGTTGCTAGGAAACGGGTTCATGAATTTTGGCGCGACAATGGGATGGGTTATGCTATTGCAGACTGAATATTCCTTTGATAGAACGCTAGCTCCGCTAGATGGCAAATGGAATTTACCATTTTTCATTAGTGCAAACTTTCAACATGTTTTTTTTATCCTATTTCTTATTGTGAGGATGACCGCCTAGTTTGGAGGACGTCTTAAACTGGAGAGTTGTCCCTCTAGGACACTTACCTTTTTCTTTATCCTAAGCAAAATGAGGTTGGTTGGGCCAATAAAATTTGGAAAGGCTTCTATTCCTCCGTCTAAAACTGCTTTGCTATGGAGAGCTCTCCACAACTAACCAGAATTTGTGCATAAAAAGGATTGTTGCTGTAAGATTTCTCAATTGTCAATTTTTTGATAGCTTATACATGATCGATGAGTGACATTCTTGTTGCTTCAATTACTTTCAGGAGTAAAGACTATTTCCACAAATTGAAAAGTTTCAATCTGTCTTGTTTTTATTCACATGTTTTTTTGAAAATTTTTTCAAAATGTCATTATCATGAAAGCATTCTAAGTCAAACATGTTTAATTATGAAAATTTTAAATAATAAATTACCAAAAAATAAATATATCCTATTAGTATAAATAATACAAATTAATTTCTTTAAATTATCTTTAATTATAACGCTCATACGGCCTTTGAATTCCTTTTTTTCCATTGTGATTCGTAGTACATTTAGTCTCTGATTACTCTAACTGTGGTCACATGTTTTAAAATCCCGAGTTTGAGATGTGGTTCTTGCTGCCATCACTTTTTTTCCTTTTCCAACATTTTGGTCTACAAGGAACAAAATCAGATTTGAAAACTCCCAAGGCAAATTTCAGGTGAATCATCTCTGATATTTCTGCTAGATTCACCTAAGATGGCACATATCGTCTGGTACCATGACGAACTCTATGTCCGACTTTGGAATTATTAAGAATTTTGCTGATTCTTTCTCATCTAAGGAAAAAAGAGTTCATCAAGCAGGTAATGTGGAGACAGCCGAGAGTTATTTGGATTAGATGGGGCAACGCATGGCTGCCACTGTATGGCTGGCAGCTGGTTTTTTTTTTTTTTTATAAACAGTGACTTCCTCTCATAACAATTGTCATAATCTCTGAAACAATGTCTTATCGACTTTTTTTTTGCCGAGACTATGGCGATTGTTTTGGAGATTGAAAAGGCCATTTTCTACAATTGGGAACATCTTTGGATGGAGACTGATTATGGATTGCTTCTTCATGTTTTTAGTCATCCCAAACCTGTTCATTGGTCACTTTACACACGCCGGATGAATTGTATAAAACACACTAACTAGATTAATTTTAAAATCTCTGGTATTTATCGGGAAGAAAAACCTTATGCGGACAAACTAACTACTGTACAATTTTTTTTTTTGTTATTCTTGGTGGGATTATTAGCTCTCTTTTTCAACAAAAACTCCCCAGGTACATATAAGAGTTTTTTTCTATAGATTTTCTTAGTTTCAGCCTTTTAGGTATGGTTTGACCCTCTAATTGTTTTTGTTCATCAATATTACTGGAGGGAGGTTTTCTAGTGATGCAGGAATTGAGGTGTCATAGATAAGATGTCAATTTCTTGATTTCCTTAATCTCGTTTTGTTCTCTCTTTTGATTAATCAAAATATATTCTTTATTATTAACTTTAATTTATTAAAAATACTGAGACAACTTGTGTTCTACACAAATGTTAGGTTTACAATATATAATTTTTATAATATTTCAATTATTATTATTATTTTTAATATATATATATATAAATGCATAAAATAAATATGTATGTATATAATAATTATGATATTCATGTATACTTTCATACAAATTTATATTCACATGTCTTATATCATTCTTATTTATATAAATCTTTGTTTTGAAAACTATTATCTTTAGAAAAAATAATTATATAATTTAAATATATACATAATTTTAATTAGCTATATTAATGATTAAAAATATTTTATATAATATTTCATAATTATTAATTTACCTTTTCAGCATAAAGAAAAGAATTGACTAGCATTAGTTATTTATAAAAAAAGAAGAAAAACTAAAGATGAATAAAAACCTAAAATAATGCTTATTAAAAAAAATTAAATGAACAATATATTTATAACTTTATTAAAAATATATAATATTTTAAATATAACTACAAAGTAATAAATATACAAAACAAAATATGTATTTTAAAACATATAAAATTTTCTTATGAACAATCAAAATTTTATTAATTATAATTTGGATGTTTGTCTTAGTGGTTGCTGCCTCCTGGTGTCCTATTTTGTACTTTTGTTATCTCAGGGGTTAATTAATATTTATCTTCATAGATATTAATTCAACTTAGTACATGTTTAATTTATAGGATTTTTTTATAAATATTTAATTTGTAGTTAAAATTATTGTGACACATATTTTAATGTAAATTCAATTCAATTGATAAAAGTAAAAAACAAAAAAAAAGTAAAAGTAAGAATTTTGATTCTTTTATAAAATTATTTTACCTTAAAAATCATTTTCCATCTAATTTCTAAACGTGCTCTTAACCTGGTTCCTTTCAATCCGATACCTTGATCTATGTCCTATGTATTCTTGGGTACCACTGGTACCATTTTTATAAATACTTTTTCCGACTTTAAAAATATAAAACTCCACAAAAATGAAAAAAAATATCAAAATATAAAAGTGGACCTTTAAAAAATATTTTTACCTTTATTTTGATAAAGTTTATCACATAAAACTTTGTGAATCAACTTTAGAACAACCAAACACGAAGAAAAAAGTAAAATTGTTATTATTATTGACAAATGCAATTTTAGCATGAGTTGTATACTCTTTGTTTAGTTTTTTTTTTTTTTTTTTTTTTAGAAAACTCTTTGTTTAGTTAGAGGAGAAAATAGAAGAAATGAAAGAAAGTTTTCAAAAAATTAATGTAAGTTTTAAATGTTTATCATTTTATAATTTCATTTCCATCGAATGGAATGAACTTATAATCATAAAAATAATTCGATCATCAAATTTTTTATTGTAAATTCATAACTCTAATCTATTTTCATTTTGAACTGAACAAATCTATTAATTCTTCAATTTTATTTAATAAAGTAAGAATTGAACTCAGAAATAAATTTCTAAAAAAAGGTATCTGAGCAATTTTAATAATAGAATTCATTAATATTCTTGGTCAAGTAAACCTTATCACACATACAATTATACTTGATGAAATTATTTCATCCTAAAGGAGACCTTAATTCAAATATATTTTTTTCTCTTATCCTTCTGCGCAATGAAACTCAGTCTTGGGTTCAGAAAGCGGGTAGAAGCACGAAAAATAGAAACTACCGTTATCCCGCCATATATGAATGAATTTATAAATGTAATAATGCAGTGCTCCTTTTATTATTGTTAAAAAATAAAAAATGAAATAGTATTCAATATCTCTCCGACTTCTTCTTCATGTCTGGCGCATCTCAGTCAAGCACGACAATATATACTACGCGCTAGTTTCACTTAATCTACAAAACTCCCTTTTGTCTATCCTACACGTGTAATCCACTTGCTGACGTGGCCTTCACATCTCTTCCCATTGGTTCTTATGTATCACAAAAAATTTGACTTCTTGGCGAGTATCCATTACAACCATACACGCGAGTGGTTGAAAAGCTTGATTTTTGAATTTCGTTCTGAACAACGGCTATTACCTGCACCACTTTTGATACCATTTTTTCAAAAAACTTGTCCTTTTTTGCCATCTTCATTAAGAAAAGAAGAAGCAATTCTTACCAAAAAGAAAAGAAAATATAAAATATTGGAGTAAGATTGAAAGCACTCTTTTATCGTCTTGTTTGAAATTCATTCATTATTACTGTTATTTTGAGTTCAAACTTGAAAGTTAAAACTTAAAATCATGGTAACACACTAACCCCTGGGTCTACATTGTCAACACACTCCCAACCCTACCCACACTTTTCCTACTGAATCATCACTTTTAAAGTGACACTCTCAGTGACTAGTTTCATTTCCACCCATTGAACTTCAAAGTTCTAGGCTGTGTTGAAAATGGAAATGGGGACTGTAGCATGGATTTCCTTGGTGATTATGGTGACAGTTTTCTGCCCTTCCTCTCTTCCTCTAACTCTGGATGGTTAGATCTGTGAATCCCTTTTTGTTTTTCTGCTTCAACTCCTCTTCTATGCTGTGTTGAATTTTTTTCCCCTACTTTTTTGTTTTTTTTTTTTTGGGGGGGGGGGGGGGGGGGTGACTATTTGCATTCTGGGTAGTTTTCGAATTTTCACCTATCACTTCCCATTTTGGGAATTTGTTTTTCTCTCCAAGTCTTTGTGAAATGCCTTTTCATATGAGAAATGGAGTTTAAAGTTGTAAACTTTAACACTTTAAGCGATTTTCATTCATCTGTTAGGTATGGCGTTGTTGGAAATCAAAAGCACTTTGAATGATACTAAGAATGTTCTGAGAAACTGGCAAGAGTTTGATGAGTCTCATTGTGCATGGACTGGTATCTCTTGTCATCCTGGTGATGAAAAAAGAGTTCGCTCAATGTATGCAAACAACACATTCTCTTCATTCGGTTACATGTGTTGTTGTTGTTTTTTTTTTTTTTTTTTTCACTTTCTCAGCTGAGTGTGGCACTTTGTGTTTGTATTTTGTTCTTCAGAAATCTTCCATACATGCAACTTGGAGGGATTCTTTCTCCCAGCATTGGTAAACTCAGCAGACTACAGAGATTGTAAGTAGAAAACATGTTCCTCCTAGCATTGGTAAAGTTGCATTCATGATTTTTGTCATTTTTATTCCATTCAATGACTTGCAATGAATCAGGGCACTTCATCAGAACAGCTTGCATGGAACTATTCCTAATGAACTTACCAATTGTACTGAGCTAAGAGCACTGTAAGTGAAATGCTTCACTACTAATGAACTACTTAGCAATTTCCTAATTAGTTCACTGCTTTTGTGTCATGCTGAAGGCTGACTCGTCTCATCTGATTGTGTGTTTAAAGGTACTTGAGGGGTAATTATTTCCAAGGAGGCATACCATCAAATATTGGAAACCTTTCATATTTAAATATACTGTAATTCCTAATCCCTTGTTTTTTGTCCCTTTTCCTTTCTGATGCTTTGAACATGTTTCTAGCTTTTGTTTCTCAAGTGCATTTTAATTATTCTTTGGGAATTTAATACAGGGATTTATCAAGCAACTCATTGAAAGGTGCTATACCTTCCTCTATTGGCCGTCTCTCACATTTGCAAATTATGTAAGTCAACTTGGCCTAAACCGCTGTGGCATAATGATATTGATAACTTTCAACTTTCAGTTTATGCTGACCCTCCTTCCTTGTCTTAGGAACTTGTCTACCAATTTCTTCTCTGGTGAAATTCCCGACATTGGAATATTAAGCACCTTTGACAAAAACTCGTATGTACTCTTTCCCGATAAAGCCTCGTAGTTTAGCCGATACATTGTAGCCTTTTAGACTAATAATTTTCACTTCTTATGCATTGCAGTAGGGTGCTAAGTTAATATATTTGCAAGCTTAAATGATTATTGTTATGTTTAAATCATAGGAGTTAAACAATAGTGCATGATTAATTGTGTATTATTCGAATTGAATGGTGAAAAATGTGGAGCAAAGATTGAACTCAATATCTTATTTTCTTCTGGACTTCTACTTTCTATACTTCTTACATGTTGCGATTTTTAAGTTTTTACAGACAGCAACAGTTGTTGTGATTGAACATGGATAACGAGAATCTTGGATTTTCTTAAACTTTCTATATCATCTCTGGTATTTTGTTAATGTATTTGAACCATGACCTGCAAGTTTTTTTATTATATTTGTACTTGTATTAATAAATTCATTGCTTGTAAATAGGTTTGTTGGCAACGTAGATCTTTGTGGGCGACAAGTCCAAAAGCCATGTCGGACATCATTTGGTTTCCCTGTGGTGCTACCACATGCTGAAAGTGATGAAGCTGCAGGCAAGTCATATACTTGGATTTGATTTCTAAATGCTATCTGATTTACTGGATTTATAACCGATATACATATTAAGAATCATGGTTGACATTTGTAAGATAATAAAATTTCAATATATGCAGTCCCTACCAAAAGGCCTTCACATTACATGAAGGGGGTGCTAATTGGTGCAATGGCAATTTTGGGTCTCACACTTGTCATAATCCTTTCATTCCTCTGGACTCGTTTGTTATCAAAGAAGGAACGAGCAGCAAAGAGATACATAGAAGTCAAGAAACAAGTTGATCCAAAAGCAAGTAAGAACAGTGGTGTTTCAAATTTGACAATCTCCTATTAGAAGGAAAAAAGAAAAGACAATCTCCTCTTTTTCATAAATGCTAATATATAATCTTTAGCAGGCACAAAACTTATTACCTTCCATGGTGATCTGCCATACACATCATCTGAGATCATAGAGAAGCTAGAGTCTCTTGATGAAGAGGATATAGTAGGATCAGGAGGATTTGGTACAGTTTACCGAATGGTGATGAATGATTGTGGTACATTTGCTGTTAAACGGATTGATCGAAGTTGTGAAGGGTCTGATCAAGTGTTTGAAAGGGAACTAGAAATCTTAGGGAGCATCAATCACATAAATCTTGTAAATCTGCGTGGTTACTGCAGGCTCCCTTCTTCGAGGCTCCTTATCTATGACTATTTGGCCATAGGCAGCTTAGATGATCTCTTGCATGGTATGATTCATTTTAATATGCACTGAATTAGGAATAGCTGTTTTCTTGGAACATTGTACAATGAAATTTAGGTGGTAGGCTCTCTTTCATGGGTACTCTCAAGCCCGTAAATTTTGCCCCCCCTTCCCCCCTCCCTTCTCCCCTCATCACCTAGCCAACCTCATAACCCCTGCAAGAATTAATTTAATGATTAGCAACAATTAGCAAGTGTACTAAGAGCAACAATTACATTAAGGCTTTAGTGTGTGTTTGGTTCAGTTTATTGAAAAAATAATTGCTTAATTTTGCTAGCTTCCTGAGAGGTTTTAAAAAAATAAGTGATTCTTTCTTAAAAAATATTCACTTCCAAACTTGCACTTGCAGTGTAACATTAATCAGTGTTCCCAAATGTGTAAGAAAATGACCAACTATTCAGCCAAAAGCTCATACAAATTCAACTTTATTGGGAAATTTCTAGAAGGGTGGGAGGTTTATGTCTATTTTATATATTTATGATGATTCGTCCTTTAGCTGTGCACTTTTCTAATTGTTCGGAATTCCTTTCTTCAGAAAATACTCGACAAAGGCAACTATTGAATTGGAGCGATCGCCTAAAGATAGCTCTTGGTTCTGCCCAGGGTTTGGCATACCTGCACCATGAATGCAGCCCAAAAGTTGTTCATTGTAACATAAAATCCAGCAACATCCTCCTTGATGAAAACATGGAGCCTCATATATCTGATTTTGGTCTTGCAAAGCTTTTGGTTGATGAAGAGGCCCATGTTACCACGGTGGTTGCTGGCACATTTGGTTATTTGGCACCCGGTATGCATTTACTATTTAGTACTTTTGGGATTTTGGTGCAAAGAGACCATATCCCATTCATTCTTGATATCTTGGTAGTTACAACTGACCTATGTCAAATGCGCTTAAAAGAGTGCCAGAATGATATGCTAATTAGTTATGTGAAAAAGTACATATCAAGTGCTTTTCTAAATATATTATTCGATAATATATCAAGGGAAACAACTGAATGATTGATGGTTTACTTTATTGTTTATGTCAACCAGAGTATCTACAAAGTGGGAGAGCAACTGAGAAGTCGGATGTATATAGCTTTGGAGTTCTAATGCTGGAACTTGTAACTGGAAAGAGGCCAACAGATCCTTCCTTTGTAAAAAGAGGTTTAAATGTTGTTGGTTGGGTAAGCTTTTTTAACTCATTCGATGCAAATCTCTCTTGTAACACGTGAAAGTTTTTCAAACATAATGTACTAAACTTTTGGCAATCATTTACAGATGAACACGTTACTGAGAGAAAACCGATTGGAGGATGTGGTTGACAAAAGATGCACCGATGCAGATGCAGGAACTCTTGAAGTAATTCTTGAGCTGGCTGCAAGATGCACTGATGGAAATCCAGACGATCGTCCATCGATGAACCAGGTGTTGCAGTTGCTGGAACAGGAGGTTATGTCTCCTTGCCCCAGCGAGTTTTACGAGTCTCATTCAGATCATTAATGACAAAAATGATCCTTATCATGCATGTCATTGCAAGTTCCACTGCAACCAAGGGATTTACGATGTGTCTCTTGTACTTTGCCTAACTGTTTTGTTGGTGTTTCTTACCCTTTCTGTGTGGCTTTGTAGATCATTTTTGTAGCAAATGTGCTACAACCTCTTGTGAATAGATTTGTCAATTGTCTGAACTACTTGTCCCCTCCCTTCAAGAAGTAAAGGGACAACTTGGACTTTGCAGTGGGTTTTGGTAATTGCAATGACCTCCATTCATGCTATGAAATCTCATCATTTTCTTTTCCAATTATTTGTTGATTTTGTTCAATTGGTCAACAATTTCATGAAACACCATTAATCAACAACGAGCCAGAATAGTTTCATTTTCACAAAGCTAGTTTATTATCGTTTCTTTCGGTTAAGAAATGCCTAATAAAATTCTGGCCAAACAAACTTAAATATGTTACCACAATTTGACTGCTTATCAAGATAATTGACCCCTAGTACTACAAAATTGAATCCCTACTATTCTGAATGTCAAGATGAACTTGAGTTCATAAATGTCTTGTTTGCATTAAATTCACTTCTCACCGCTACCAACAAGATTTGCTTTCATAAAACTTGCCTCGAAAAGTTTGATTGGAGTCTTTAAATTCTTATGCAAATTGGTTGAAAGGCTGTACCTTAGCATCTCGTGGCATCTGTTTTTAAAATTATAATAAACATTGTGAGTTTAATTTTCACATTTACACTAGTACTAAAATTTAAATATTATTTTTTAAAAAAATTAAGAATTTATTGTAGTTTTAAAAGTATTTATACATATATAACAATGAGTCATCTCTCTCATGCATGACTGATTCCGTCGCTAATTCTAATGAAACTAATGACAGAAATTGTGATCGCAAAAAGTGGTAACGACGGAATCAGTTATTTTTGTAAATGCGATTCGTTGTTATAGATGTGTAAATACTTTTAAAATTATAATAAATTCATAATTTTTTTATTAAAAAACAATATTTAAATTTTTTCCTGACTTATACTTGTTAATAAAATTTGAATCTTGATATAGTAATTAATATAAAATTAATATTTTAATTATACATTGTATTTTATGTTTATGCTTGTATGACAGTGTAAAAATAAACAGTATAATTAAAATTAAATTCTTACTTTTTTGTCTTTAATTACTTTTTATTAGTAATGTACTTTTATTTTGGAATAAAAAATAACGTTATGTTATGAGAGAAATTAAAATAAAAACTATTTATTTCCAAGAATAAAAGTTAATCTCAAACTTGGGCTTTTAGTCATTACTTGAGAATCAGTCCACACTAGTGGTGGTGGATGAGATAAGATTTTGTCTTGTTTGGTTGTCTTCTACATTGTAGGGTGTGTTTAAAAAATTTAATGCAAAAGTCATAGGTCGTTAGAGTAAGTATTAAGGAAAGAGAAAGAAAACCTCGTTTATTAGCAGTAGCTTCGGTGTTCTTAATGGGCGTCCTTTGGGCCTCTTCAAAGGCTTATTCCTTTTCTATCCTGACCCTGTCCGCATATGATAGAGGGACTTTGAGAATTTAAGCGATCAATTATCAAAGATTGAAGGAAGAGTTGAGAAATGAGTCAAATGTCATCTCGAATTGTTGGTGTTGGAAATATTGGCACCAACTATATGGTCCCATTATTATTACCACCACCATTTTCTTCTTTTTCTTCCTCGTGTTTTAACACCTTTATCAAACACAAGGGATTGGTGTTGGATAGTAATCATAAAGGAAGGAGAAGAGGACATGGGATTGTGGCTTCTAGCAACGTTGCTTCACCATCCAAATGGGATGATTGGAAACCTGTCAAAGCCCCTTCCACTCCTTCCCTCAGTGACATTCTTTGGCCCTCTGCTGGTTAGTTTCCTCCTCTTTTTCTTTTCTTGTTCTCTTTTTATTACTCTTTTGTTTTTTTTTTCCTGGGTGAGAGAGGTCACAAGAGTACGGGTGTCAGCCCAATTCACTGGACTATAGAATACTAATTCTGCTCGTGGTACGAGAAAACACGATATTATTCTCACATGTATAAACCCATAAACCCAGAGGGTCTTACACCGCCACCGCAACCCTTTGGATTTACTTTTGGTTAAGGCAATTAGTAATTAGAATTCATAGAGACTAATTCCACCAGTGGTACGAGATAACACAATATTTCCACTAAATAATCATTCTCACACATATAAAGCCACATATAAACCATAAACCCAGAGGGTCTTACACCACCACAGCAACCCTTTGGATTTTACTTTTGGTTAAGGCAATTAGAAATTAGAATTCATAGTTTAAATGGAATAAGTTAGGATCTCCGTAATTATGGCAATTAGATTAGTTACATCCTGACTCTATATGCATTTATATAAATGAACAGGGGCATTTGTGGCAATGGCAATATTGGGAAAGATGGATCAGTTATTGGCACCAAAAGGACTCTCAGTCGCATTTGCGCCATTTGGGGCTGTTTCTACTATCCTCTTTGCCACACCCACAGCTCCTTCTGCCCGGGTATAACATAACCAATTCAATACAGTGTCTAATTTTTGTTTTTCTACTAACATTTTCAAGTATTATAAAGGCTTACAAACGTTAATTACAATCCAAAAAACAATTTATTTTACTCTTGTTTATCCACTATGGTAGGCCTAATAATATGGAAGTTTAGATTGTTTGCTTGAGGTCATAAAAAAAGATTTTTTTTATAGAGAACACAGGTAGACCAAAAATAAAATCACCCCAAAAATCAATCTTAGCTATTGCTATGCAAACTTCTTCATGCATTACAATTCTCTCTCATTATTTTAATTCTTACTTGAGAACTAAATAAGCCACATGTGATTGTGCAGAAGTACAATGTGTTCATGGCCCAAATAGGCTGTGCTGCAATTGGGGTTCTGGCATTGACAATATTTGGACCCGGATGGCTGGCCAGGAGTGCTAGTATTGCGGCCTCTGTTGCTTACATGATCATCACAAACTCTGTTCATCCACCAGGTATTTTTGCTTCGATGTTACTTTGTTGCCAGTTGAATCTACTCACTAAGCTTTCAAATTTAGCTGGTTAACTTTATATTCCAACGATATATGCAGCTGCAAGCATGCCATTGCTTTTCATTGATGGTCCTAAGTTCCATCACTTGAATTTCTGGTATGCTTTGTTTCCTGGGGCAGCAGCATGCATTCTGCTTACTTTGGTGGTAAGGAGTCTACTAAACTCAAAAAATACATACACGTCTCCCAAAATGAGTTACTTACTGCATGTTTGCTAATTGGAAGACCTACCCCTACTGTTTTTTCAGCAAGAGGTGGTTGTATACTTGAAGAAAAATTTCAAATTTTGAATGCTGCTATGGACATTGATAATTGATACATCTCTTCTGCTGTCTCTACTAATTTAATTTGCTGAAGAGCCAAGGAACATTCTTTGATCAGAATAATAATTGTAAGTAAAGAGCATTCTGCAACCAAAAATGAATTTGTCCTGGATTTTGCTTCATCAAGCAAGGCCATAAATGGAAATCAGATGGATTTTCATAGTTGTAGCATAGTATTGGTCTTGCAATGTGTTCATTGAGTGCATTTGATCCGAAAATTATTTGACAATAATGACTTGTAAACATTGAATATCAATTTGTGTCTCCTATATTAGACACTGTCCAAAGCCAAATAATATACATGCATGGGATCTAAATCATCAAAGGCGGGAACTTATATTAAGAAAGCCAGTGAATAACACATTAGTATATTACAGTGTCTAAAAGCATCAATCAATGGCTCAATGTCAAGGAAGGCAGAGTATTTGTCTTTTGTCATTCTTGGAAAACCAGTTATTAGGCCAATATGGGAACGCCTAACATAAGAATTGATCCAATAACTACTGTTGCTTCCTGCACCTCCAAGTTGTTTCCTGTACCCTTTTCAGATTATTTTTTTTATCTTCTAGATTGGTCATTCCTGAAGTCAAAAAAGTAAAAAAGGGTTGCATTTTGGAATGTAATTTTACATTTCGGATTTGATCATTTTGGAAGCTAAAAAGGGGTGCAGGAAGTAACAGCCTCCAATAACGTTAACACTAATGGGCTTAATGGGAACCCGCATAAAGAAGAAAAAAAAAACAACAGATTATTTACGTACCCTGTAGGCCTTCAATGACAGTAACATTACGGGATTATGAATACTGACTTTGGTACTTTTGGGCTCGTTGCCAGGGAAATAATTCTCTTCGATTTTGTTTTTTCTTAAGGAAGTTATATTAAAATATATTTTAAAATTTCCTAAAAATAGAGAAAATTTTAAATAAACTAATTTATATTTAAGGTATTCTAAACATATACTTGTAAAGAAGGAATGATGCAAGGTTCTAGTGAAATATTTTACACTCTAAAGAAATAGCTATATATAAGAGTTTGAATTTAATTAGAATACAAACAAGGTCTAACACCATTAATAGATAATTCAGTTTTTTTTTAAAGATGTTGTCGGTTAGGGGAATATCCTTGGAGAAATAAAAAAATATATATGAATTTAATTGTATGATTATTGATTTTTTAAATATTTTTGTCTAAACCAAATGAATTATTTATTGGAGCAATATTGTTGTTTGAATTTTTTAGCATCAGACGACAAACTCTCCCTCCAATTGTTAGCGCATATACTTTCTCTCATAAAGTCTAAGAATTGAATTTTGATTTAATGTAAATATGAATATAAACAATTCTTGTATCTTGGATTGGCTAATGGCAAATAGCATAGAAGCATCTTGGCAATGTTTATCCGATACCCGTGCAAACTGAACAGAAGCAAAGCAGAAGAAGACTTGAATGATAAAAGCTAAAGGGACCACAAACAAGAACCCACTAACCCAAATACTGCACCCGTGGTATGGTCTCCTAAAAGTTGAAACACACGACACATAAACTGGCTTTATTTATTTTGGGACACCTGCAGCGACCACAGTGGAACATATTTGACTGAGTGAAAATGGGTCTTGATTCTGTTCTGTTGCACCAAAAATGGGTGGTTGGTGTTAAGGTTCGTGAACGATATCGGATTCTGTATTGTAATGTAATGTGCCAATTGTGATGTAACGTTGTTTAAAGTGGGATCTTCAACATCAGTCATTCACTTCTCAGTGTTTTTAATTGCACAAACACTCGATTAGTGGGTCATAATTATATGTATATCTCAAATAGTAATATTGCGGCCCTTGTTAATTAGGTAAAAAATTCCAATCATTAGGGTCCCATTTCTCAAGTGAAATTTGTCTCTACAACGACTTCTTGAAACACTACTTAATCTGTACGCATTAATTCTTTAGTTTCTCTAAACCAGGAAAGAAAAGGAACAAACTATGCCAAAGCACAAAGCTGAGTTAATGCGATGCATATTAAGATGATACACGACAAGGGGAGCCCAAAGATGATGCATGAACATGAGCAGAGATGTTAATGAATAGAGTTTGGGTAGAGTGTTGGCATATTATTTGACTGTATATTTGTATTTAAAAAAATATAAAGTATGAGCTCCAATTCTTCTTTTTTATTTTTATCTTGTGTTTGGTTGAGTGTTAACGACTTGTAACTTGCAAGGTGCATCAATTTTGAAGTTTGCTTTTGTGTTAAATTGAAGATTTTGACGTCAATATACTAGTAAACTTGCACTATGGAAGTGGAACCAAACGCATAGATTTAACTTATATAAAAATTATATAAAAAATTGTACACTGATAATTGGTTTTATTTTAAAGGAAAAAAAAATACTGTATTTTATTTAAGATAAGTGAATAAATACAATGTGGAATATAATAAAAAGTTGGATGCTAGCATGTGATCGTGCAATCCTAGCTTCTTAGTAAAATTCATCACTCAGTTTTACAAAATTGAAAGGATGATTTTACACTTAAATCAACAGACAATGGTAATCCATATATGATTGATTTTGAAAGAGAATTAATCCGATCAACTACATTTTTACAGTTAAGCTCAAAATTAATGCTCGAAATATTCATCTCTGAGATCCAATGAAGCGCTTGCAGCAATGTCATGGCTTCTGCTTCTCTCGGTTCTGGCAATCCCAAAAACAACATTTTTATAGCTTTGATGAAGTTTCCTGGATCCCCATGAAGGCATTTACCAACTCCAAAACAGTTATGTTCTTTAAAGATATGGCATTTTCTTTTTACTGTAAAATATATGGCATACGTAATTAGTTATTATATATGAAATTTGAGCTCTTTTTTTTTTTTTTTTTTAAGAAGTACATGTAAATCTTTTACATGTATTCTTAAGTTAAAAGGTTTCGCTGCCTAAAATTGGAACAGTTTTATTTTTTTAAAGGAAAAATAGGAACAGTTCATGCCTTAAATATCTGTTTTAAGAAAATTAAGCTCTCACTTTTGTTATTGAGGACATCTGTCAACAGTGTGTTTGTTAAATCATTTTATTTTTTTAAATTAGTATTAATTCATTTACCCAACATTGACTTATAAATTTAATTTGTTTGAAAAAAGTATGTATGTTTGGTAAAATAAATATTCTTAACATTCTTAACAACTTGGCGTTTTTTTAAATGCTATTTTAGTATTTTGGACCAATGTGAAGTAATGTATAAACTTCTTTAATAACATTTAAAAAAACTATCCATTTAAAAATAATAAAAAGTCTCCTTTAACTTTAATATGAAACTATTCATTTTAATGATAACATTTATTTAATTTCAATAAAGCCTTTCACCATTAATAAAATATTTATACTATTTATTTTAATATAAAAGTGTATTTTTATCTACAAAATAATAAAAAATATAAATTTACACTTACCAACTAGATAAATAATTGATTTTATCAAATACATCAAATTTAATAACTTCACAACTTTTATCTAATAAAAAATATATAAATTTTGTTTTCTTTTTAAGAAAAAAGATGATGTAATTGGTTCTTAAAAAATTGAAAGAGTAAAATCAAACACAGTCTAAACTTGTGAAATTAAAAGCACAATTAAACTTAATTTAATTTTTAGTTAAAATTCACAATTCTTAAATAAATTTATTAATTATTTATCGATCCAATTTTTTTAAAGACGTTAAATTACAAGAAAAAAACAACTTCCCTTTTTTTATATAACACTTCCCTCAATAAGACTATATACATTTGAACTCCTTGTGGACCCAAATCCATTAGTATGAGATATTTTTTTTTCAAGTAAAATTTTCTAATATATATGAAAGAGTGAAAAAGTATATTCGTTATTGTAAAATAAAATGACTTCATGTCTTAATACATATATTTAATTTATTCGAAGGTATTAAAGTAGGATATACTTTTTGAAGAATATAAGTATAAGCAATAACAAAAATATTTCTCGTGGGCTGGGCGTGGGCAAGAGGACACTATCACGAAGCACTGGCAAACAACGTTAGAGTGGGTCCAACGAAAGCAACTTATACGTGTAATGTCATGTTTAAGGTTAAACGTGGGAACTATTTTTGAACATATATTATTATTATTATTATTCATAAATTACATTATAATATATTTAATTGAATTAATAAAAAAAGTTGTTATTTATTTATATTAGAAGGCAACTTTACTTCATGATACTAAATCAGTACGTATTTCGTTAAATTTATTTTACAGAAATAATTATTTGTTTTTTTTTAGTTTCTCAGCAGAGTCTTTTAAAAAGAACCAATTATTTTAAGAAAAATATTTTCTTAAATTATACACTTAGTTCTACCAAAATGAGAAAGTATAAAAGGAAAAAGTTGTATTCAATTCTGATTTAAATTAAAATACTTTAAAATTTGATTTAATTTTTGTTTGAAATTAAAAATTAAAAGCACCTACACCTCAAAGCATCCACAACCTCTTATGTTCATCCATATTTGTTTTGTACCACTATCTCTAATTACTGCGTATGACTGCTTTCTAATTCTTTCCCTGTGCTCCATGTCACTCTCTTCCTTTGTCTCTTAAGTAGTTACTTTCAAATTTCAATTACTTGTCCCTGTTAATGGAAATTGCTAGTTTAACATTTTTGAATGATTGGATTGAAACTATGAACTGTAACTGATCGTGTTGTATCCCTGAATCCTGATCCACACTCATCACATTTCAGATTAGCTATCTCTTCCAATAATCAATCATCTTATATTTCTTTTCCTTTATTATAATTATTCTATAAACTAAAACAAAAAAATTGCACCATAAATCAGTGCCAGATATGTTGCTCCTGGCCCTCCGTCTTGTCATGTGTTTTGATTCCTTCATTTTTTTCGGTAAACGTTATGATTCCATTCTTCCCTGTATAAATTTTTGTATCCATTATCTATCCATTCGTTTTTATAAATTTAAGCAATTTAAAAAATATCTACAAATGAAATTTATAATTTTTAGTTCGAAATCTTATTATGTAAAATAAATAAAAATATTTACTCACTGTACTGAAAAATATATGTATGATTGTACCCAAAACAAAATCATACCACCATTTGGATTAATTAATATGGAATTATCTATATAGTTATATTAGTTATTAGATGATAAATTTATTTTCTACAATAAATCTTTATTGTTTGAACAAAATGGTCTTCTTAAAAGAATATATATGATCTCTGAAAAAAAGTATTGGTTATCATTTCAAAAACAAGCTACAGTCAGACGAATTTTAGTACTTGTAAAAATGTATTAAATTCGCACACTTTACCTTTGTATTAATAAACATTTTTATATTTAAGTCTACATACATTGTACTACTAATTTACCAGTACTATTTAGAGTATTAATCATGTTTATCTTTTGGGTATGTGTAAATTATTATTTACAAATAATAAGATGACAGATATTTTATTTTCTGAGTTTAATATGATCACAGATTAAAAGCCACGTGCGAGAGAGGTCAACGTCGGGTGGGACCAGCATGATGTGTAGATTCCACTGCGGAGTTTGTGAAGGCATTTGGTGTGGTTGCTCTTGAATCTTGCTTGCACCTCTTGATTTTGCCTTTTTTTGTTTGACCAAAGAAAGAAAGAAAAAAATATGACACGCGATGTCATCCTGGCCGTCCACGTGATCACAATATGGTGTGTGGTGGGGTTGACCTGGTTGGTAGGAAACGTATATTGCGTGCAAATGGTTTAGAGCAGAAAAAAAATATTTTTTAAACTAAAGTAAAATATAAAAATTATGATTTCAAAAAAAAAAAGAAAAAAATTTACTTTGATGTATTATTTCTCTTTTCCATACCTATTAAACATGATGATATTAATGTGTCTGATTTCATGAGAATCGATTATAAGTTTAGAATTAATTTGAGATAAATTTTTAGATACTTAATTTCATATGAAAGAAAAATTTAAATTTAATTATAAGGGTAGAATTGATGAGTTGAAATAATTTTTAATAATTTGACATTAAATTATAATATTTATATTTAATTTTATTCTTAATTTAATTTTATATTAAAAATATTCAAATATAAATCATGTCATTGAAAAATTAATTTTAATTAAAATTACTTTTATTTATTATATTTATATTTAATTTAAATAAAATTAAACTCTTTAATTTTGAATTCAAATTTAATGGATTAAAAAATAATCAAATTAAAAAACTCTATTAAAAGTCATAAGTGAAGTTTTCATTAAAGATTATTCATGTACAAAATACTTTGCACTGATAATTAAAAAAAAGAAAAGACGCTTTGCGTTTTGAGGAGGCAGGCCGTGTGGCATCTTGTGAATGGACCTTTCTGGACACGCCGTAAAGCATGGACCTTTTCTCACGCAATTTCCTTCCAAATATTAATTAAATTGATAATTAACGCCACTGGTGAATGTGAACATTAGGTTGACCCTTATTGTAAGCATTCTCAGCCACGAATATCAATTACCCTACAATTAACCTGCTATTCTCTAACCTGGGTTAGTATTCAAAATAATCATATTCAATATCATCATCAGTAGACCCGTAATTTTGACAGCGATTTTTTTTGCATTTCAATATTTATTAACCAAGTATTTGAGTAAAAGTAAAAAACACCAAGTATTACAAACTAAAGTCATGTACCTAACGTTCCTCACAAAAAAAAAATGAGAAACATCACTATTGATAAGAAACAGTAAAAGAGACGAAAGATTAAGATAGTATTAACTTTTTCATTCTCCTTCAGATCTTATTTTAAACATAATTTTCCTTACGCTAATTTTTCCTTTTTGTCGCTCCCTTGCTTATAACTTTCGTTGATAATCACAAAGGTCTTATTATTCCTTAAAATATTAAGTTTAAACATGTGACTGATATTCATTATTTCCATCGAGATTATAATATTTTATTTTTATTTTACTTTTTTCGTTTATTTGTTTTAGCATTTTATTTCGTTTCAATTTTGAAAACAATAATAAAAAAAACATTTATATTATAAAACTTTCAAATCACAAAAGGAGTTGGTGACTTGGTCACTTGGTGTAATAATTTACTCTCGTTTCAACGGATATGATTATTTCCATGAGCATACGAGGAAGAAAAAATGTTACAGATGAAATAACATATGAATTATTAATTCACTACGTACAAAATTCTCCACACAAGGCACAACCTTATGAATCTGTTATCTTCCCTTCCCTTTGTAATTAAAAAATGAAAAAGAAAAACATATCCCTTTGGCTAAAAGAAATGTTCTAAAATGCTAAGGTTCTCACAAATATTCTTGATATTATCACTCATGGGAAAAAATTTCGGGAATCAAGCACATAAATGAGAAGAGAAGTCGGTGATTCTCATCCAATGGAGAGTGGCCATTTTTGTCCAATTCATAGTGAAGGTGACACCCCTTCTGTCACAAAACTCAAATGCTCTCAACTAGGAAAGTATTGCAAAGGTGCAAGCAAGTCAACTTCGTCATGCAGGGTTGCTTAACAATCAAAACATGGATCCAGAAGTCCAGAACCCAAGTGAAGAATCAATGAATCATAGTCATCTTAAATAGTATAAATACTATAGGCCTCAATCTTTTCCACTCTACCAAGCAATTGGCTACCTTTTTTTTTTCTTCCCATTTCATCAAGATTCTTATATGAATTTCTTAGTGAAATTAAATGAAATCCATAGTTACATTCTCAACGAGAAGACATTATTTAATTACATTGGAACCAACAGTTTCGTTACAAGTACTAACAAAATGAGGCAAAAAGAAAAACAACATTTCTTTCCTAATAAAGCTAAATCTATAGCCATTTTTGAAGCCTTGACAAAAAGTGCAAATACTAAATACTAATTAATAAAAAAAATATAACACAAACACACACATGAACATGGAAGAAGACTTAGTATGCCCAGGTCCAAAGGGCGTGATCTTCCTCAGAAAATCCAAAATTACAAGAACTTTCAGGCGGGTCGGAGTAATCCACATCTTCTTCAAGTTTGGGAAAGAGGTACGAAGGGTAGAGACTTTTGCTGAGGTTATCTTCTTCATCTTGTGACATATCCGATTGATCAGGCTCAAACACATAAGAAGAATCACCATGCTCTAGCAGTGCGGAGTGAACTCCATCGGTGTAATGTGGACTATCTGAATCCAAAATATCACTCCTGGCTGTACTGATATCTTCCTGTTTAAAACCCCCGACAACAGAAGAGACTTTGGATCCTTCTCCCTCCGAAACTGATTCCAGTAAAAGCCTCTGGGGTGGTTCCTGTTCCTGCAAATGCAATAATCCTTTTGTTTCTTCACTTTCAGCCTGCTGCTTCAAGTGCCCCTCTTGTTTCCCTCTTGCAAGCACCTTCTCATTGAGGCTCGCCACCTAATTCATTCAAAAACATCACACAAATTATAACTTCAGCCAAAAAAAAAAAGTGATCAAATTTGTATTAAATTATTAATATAGACATGAAATTCAACATTAACTTATGTACAAAATTTATATTCAGATTGTTAGTTTCATCTCGATAATTTATATAATAAAAATTTACATTAATGTATAGGGTATATTATTAAGGTGAAACTCCAATTCTCATAAGATGAAATTCCATACCTTATGATAATTGTCATAACACAACAGCCATAAGGGATCGGATTCGAGTCCGATAAAATAAAATAGAATAAAAAGATGAAACTCCAATTCTAACAAAAGAAGGACTTAAAAGAACTAAAAAAAAAAACTGTATCTAAATTTTGTTCTTTAATTACCTCAGCTTTTAAGTTGTCTTTCTCCTTGAGGAGGTTGTCATAGTTGGACTTAAGATTCTCAAAACTTGCATGCAGAGACTCGTAATCTTTCTCCAGTGTCTTGGTCTTCCAGCGAGCTCGACGGTTCTGGAACCAAATAGCAACTTGCCGTGGCTGCAAACCAAGGACTTTGGCAAGCTTGGTCTTTCTCTCGGGTTCAAGCTTGTTCTCCTCCTCGAAACTCTTCTCCAGAAACTGAACCTGGTTCATGGAGAGACGACGCTTCTTCTCGGGTTGATGAAAGTACTCATCCATGCACTCGTCCCCATTGTCGTCCATGTCAAACGCGCGGAAGAAGGAGCCGTTACACCCCTTCCCTCCTTCTGCTTCAAAACTCATCATGGATCTCGAACCTGAACAAAATATAACCAAATAAAAACACCATCCATTATTAGTCATAAGTCAAAAACAAAAATTGATGAGAGAAAGGTTAGGTTGGTTAGTGAATCGGGAGATATAAGGTGAGTTGGATGATTAAAAAAGTAAAAAGAAAAATTATTATTCTAACAAAAGAAACTGCTATAAAAGATAAATATTTTAACAAATTAACATTTGAAAAAAAGAAAGAAAAAAAGTTAGTTAGTGAATACTGACCGAGGCAAGGAGCAGAGGAGGGTGCAGAGAGGAAGAAAGAAGAATCGAGAGGTTGGGAAGAGGGTTGTTGGTTGCGAAGGAAGCTAGTGATGTTGGAAAAGGGACTTCCACTAGCCGCCATGTTTACTCCGACCAAGTTGGATCTTTAAGGAACCATTGGAAATGGCTATTAAGGTGGTTGGTTGATGAATAATTGAGGGAAATAGTTGTAATTTAAGACTTGTGGCGGAAGAAGCTGGTGATGATGATTTCGGTGATGTGGGAGGTGTGGGAACAGCGGCAGGGCATACCCATCACTCAGAATAGCAACAATCGAGAGAGAGAATCAAGAAAAGTGTTATCAGATGGCCATGGAAAAAGAGAGAGACAGAGAGAAAACGGTGGCTTTTGTTTGCGTTTGTGTTTTGGAGTTCGGAGAAAGAGGAGACTCTGCCTTGGGTTTATAATAAGAAGCTTAGATGGGAAGGGAGTGTCCACTTACTATGATGCCCTTTCATTGACTCACTGTGTAGTACCATGTTTATGGTTTACTTGGTTTTTCGTACCAACCTTTGCTTCTGATATTTTTCTCTTCTCTCAATGGGTAGATGAGACCACGTGAGTTTCTGTGGACTGTGGGAAACCTTCATTTTCCATTGTCTTTTCAAAACAACAAATTTCATGTTCATTTCGCATTAATACTTTTATCTTTTTTAATTGAGAGATTATGGATTTTTTTTTAATTTATTGGGTCAGAAATTAATTTTATTTATAATAATTATCGTTGATTTATATAATGTGAGAATCAAATATAAATTTTTCCACTGTTCACTCTACTCCTATTTTATATCACTTTGTCAATTCTTTAAATTTTTTCATTAAGACATTGATTAGACTTTAAATGGAATTTTATTTTTTAATTTGATTTAAAAAAACTGAATATCTATTAAAAGATTTTTTATTTAAAAATTTATATCCTTATTCAATTTTTAACTTAAATATCCACTTTAGTGCTTAAATTTGTTAGATCTTAACATTTAAATCCTTAAAAAATAAAATAAAAATTTATTTTTGAAAATATAAAAAATAATAAACTAATATCATCCTTAATTTTTTTTCGTTTAATGCAATTGATATAAGTAACACCCCTGATGATGAAGTGATACCTAACTATTAACGCGTGTAATCCAAGTGATTTTCATGGTTTTATCCTTTATAAATTGTTAAGCAATAAAATTGTTAACCCTTATAAGTACTTAAAGAATTATATTTAATTAGTTGATTATGTAAACAATTTTATACTAACATTATAGAAAAACTAAATTCTCTAAATTAATTATCATACATGAATCATACAAAAAGTTACTATGCCAGATAAATTAAATTGATGTTAACAATATACGTTTAAGTGATAGCAATGGTATGATCAATGGTTTCTCTTATCTTAGAGCTGCAAGAAAGCCATTGGATTCGATCGCAATACAGATCACAACGAAGCTAAAAAAAACAAATGATTCATGAGTTTTATGTATAATCAGTCGCTTTCTTAGGCAAGAGGAAATGGACAAAAACTTAAAAAGAAATATTTTATTTTTTGTTGGAAAAAGAAAGATTTGTTTTAATAAACATGAATTTGGAGGTAGAGAGAAGTGAACACGTATGGAACATGGTGACATTCTGTGGGCTCTCTCAACTTATAATATTTTTCGTCTTCTACTCTGACTTTTTTTTTTTTATCTCACCTGCTCTGGTCCATTCCTGCTTCCTTCACTATAGTCTCCACTTCTACACGCCTCATTGGGCCACCTTCATAGGCCATGGAACCACCATGTCACTTCAATTTCATATTATAATACTTAACACTAAATAGAGATGTAAATAGGTCGATTTGGATTAGATTTGAACAAATTTAAAATTTAATCTAATTAAATTTGATCGATTTGATTTTTAATTTTTTTTGAAACTCAACCTAATCTATTCATAAACGGTTTAGTTTGATTTGGACCAACGAATTACGGTTTGGTTTGATTTTGACCAACGAATTACGCATTTAAATTTGATCATTTTTTCTTAAAACTACTATTTTATATCATAATCCATTCAAATATCCAATACAATTAACATAACAGGCTAAATATTCATTTTCATCTCTAAATATCTAGAGATCTGACAAATTCGTTTCCGAAAGATAAAAATTCAAATTTTAATAGCCTCTTGCACCTCTCCATTCCACCACTATGTTTCCTTTGTAAGAACTTTGTTTTCTTTACTTTCATCTAGCACCCTCCTTTCCACATTTTGAACCCACATAGTCATCTTATTCCATATTTCATTAGCTTCTCCAATAAATCCCCACAGTCCTTCACGTAACATGTTTTCCTTAAACTCTATATGTTTCTCCTCCTTTAACTTCCACCATCTTATCCTTGGGTTTTGAGTCTTTTTCATCAAATTAAGAACTTTGTTGAACCTAACCTCTAGAACTACAACTTATGTTGTGTCGCCACACATTCTCCAGGGTAGACCTTACAGTCAATACACGAATTTCTATCTTCCCGTCTAGGCATAAATAAATCAATTTGACTACAATTTTGGCCACTATGATATGTGATAAGATGAGACTCCATTTTCCAGAAAAAGTGTTTGCTAGCATCAAATCATAGGCTAGCGCAATGTTCAAAACATCTTCTCCAGCTTCATTTCTCGTCCCATAGCCAAAACCACCATGAATTCTATCAAAACCTCCATTGTTTTTACCAACATGCCCATTTAGATCTCTTCCTAGGAAAACCTTCTCCTCTTGTGGGATTCCTCTCAGGACCTCCTTCAAGTCTTCCAAAAATGGGTTATTTTCATTTGATAATAGTCCAACTTGAGGTGCATACACACTAAGGATATTTAAAATTAAATCTCTCATTACAAGCTTAATCATCATAATCCTATTACCTTTCCTTATGACATCAACGACTTTATCTCTGAAACTTCTATTGACCATAATTTCAACTCCATTGGGACTCTTGGTTGTACCTGTATACCACAACTTGAAACCAATGCCCTCCACTTCCTTGGCATTTTCTCCAACCCACTTAGTTTCTTGCAAGCAAACAATATCCACTTTCCTTCTGGCAAAAACATTTGCTAACTCCCTCAGTTTACCCGTTAATGTTCCTATTTTCCAGCTTCTCAATTTCATCCTAAACCCCTGGGCAATGTTTGTCCACCACGCTCGCCCATCTGCGTGTTGGGATCCTTGTCTTCTTGTCACCAAATCCGGGTGAAGACCTGACGCCTTCTCTTTCAGCATGGACCCTAACTCACTTATCACTACATCCTGGGATTGATGTAGCGCCTTGTCTTGTGACAAGGACCCTAGCTCATTTTTCGATACACCCGGAGCTCAATGTAACATGTCGCTATGAAGGGAACACCCCAATGAAATATCATAAGGATTCATCACATAAAAAAATGGCTGGTTTTTTACGACCAGTTCGCAACCCTTGATGTAAAACTTCCTCCTTTATCTTGGCTTGGGACAAGCCATGCATGCAACCACACATAGGCGGAGAAAAACAACTCTAAAATATTTGATCGATTTAGTTCGGTTTTCATCGGATTTATATATTTAACCCCGTGACTCAACCTGTACATGAAAGGTTTTGATCGATTTGGTTCGTTTTGTTCCCAAATACATAAATGACTCAATCCAAACTGTTCAAATCGGTTTAGGTCAATTCAGGTTTGCGAGTGACTCATACCCATGAACACACCCTAAACCCCCGAAAATAATATTTTTTTAATTAATGTATTTTTAGGTGGAAAGCCAAAGACTATTTCTTATTGAGATTCATTTAAAAGGTCAACATCTCAATAAATATTTTTCATATACATAAATAAAAAATTAAAGTCATAACTATATACTTAAAAAATAAAATTATTTATTAATCATGTCTCACCATATTAATATACTTTGATTAAAAGTTTGTTTTAATTGTTCACCCTCAGTTTTTTAGTTACGAGAATAATATATTAATCACATATAGAGATGTTTATGGTGGGTAGGTGTATATATTCCCTTTAGTGTAGAACCGTAGACTTGATTCTTGTTTCTTTTTTGAACATGTGATTTACACTGGAGTTTTTCTTAGTCAACGAAGAAATCTCCAAACAAGATGACGGGAGAAAAATCGTATTGGGCTGCTTTCGGAAAGATTAAAAAGGCCGTATGTTGACTCATGGTCTGAACTTAGATCTACATTTTGGGGCTATTGCTTCCTGCATCTCCTTTATGCCTTCTGGAATGGTCAATCCAGAATGTAATTTTACATTCTGGAATGCATTTCCAAATGACTGAAAGGTAAAAAAATATTCCAGAAAGGATGCAGAAAACGACTTGGAGGTGCAGGAAGTAACAGCCACATTTTGGTTGCTATTATTATTCAGTTTTCTCTTTGGTCAAAGTTATGCTGTTTGCAAAAACAGAATGTACCAAGGCTTAGTAGGAAAAAATCAACACGATCCACTTGGGGAATGAGTTTCCTGCACCATATAACTTTCTCATACACCATTTTAAAATAGTGCATTTCCCTCATTACCCTTCCCACTTTGAAATTAAAATTTTAAAAAACAGTCTCTTCCCTTCCCGCACCATTTCCGCCGCTCCTACACCATCTCTTCCGTTCCCGCACCCTTTCCGCCGCTCCTACACCAGTTGTTGCTCTGTCCCTGCGCGGTTCCAGCTGTCCCTGCGGCGGCATTGGCCCAAGTCTTGGTAGCCGCTGCATTCGAAGGGTTCCAGCTACCTGTGACCGCATCGCCTTCTCCGTTCGACATTCTGAGGTAAGTCCGGCTAGCTTTTGATATTGGGTGCATTTATGTAAGGGTTATCTGCGTGTGGTGTGGGTGTGTCGTGGTTTGTCGGTGGTTATTGGCTGTGCATGGTGGTGGTTGGTGGTCAGCAATGGCGGAAATGGTGGGTTGTGACGCCGTAAGATGGATACGGATTCGGCAATCCGCAAGGTGGTACGGATTAGGTGATCCGCTGGCATTTCACGGATTAGGTAATCCGTTTGAAGAATACGGATTCTGTAATCCGTAAAATTCAAACGGATTACCTAATCCGTGAAATGCCAGCGGATCACCTAATCCGTGAAATGCCAGCGGATCACCTAATCCGTACCACCTTGCGGATTGCCGAATCCGTATCCATCTTACGGATTGTGTGATCCGTGATCATGTTACGGATTACGTGATCCGTATAATATTTATTTGCTTAAAAAAAGGATTTTTCAGGAAAAAAGAAGAAAAAAAATAAAGGAAAATGGATTATTGTTGTGCATGAATGCGTATATTACTTAATTTCAAGTGTACACATGATTAGAAATGGATTATTATTCGTGAAGATGACTTGGTGAAAGAATTTATTTTCTGCTTTTAAGAGTTGGAGTTGAATATGTAGTAAGGTCGTGAATTGCAGGGGTTGAACCGTTAATATGCCTTTAAGAATTAACATCATGGCAGGTAGAAGTAGAATAATGTTAATATGGCCTTAATATACTTGTGTCATACTTCCAATTAACATAATTTTGTGTAACATGTGCTCCTTTGATAATGTAATTGTGAAATTTTGAAAGCTCTGTTGATAACGTGTTATTGCAGTTAGTTGACATAGGTCGTTGTATTGAAAATTTTGATGGTATTAGCATAGTTACTTGTGGTTTTCTTTGTTTACACAATTTTCTTCAAATTTTGTCAATAAGATCATAGTGTTAATATTTACCAAGACATGAAAGTTCATTTAGTATGGTTTGAAAGCATGTGAATATACTTTGTATGTCCACATTTTCATCCAAATAGTTGTATGATTCAATTTAAGAAATCAATTTGGAAAGTAAAGGATGAAGCTTTCCAAGTTATGTACAATTGAGTGTCCAACACTTTTTCACTGAGTGTGGACAGTTGTATGATATGAAGGGATTGTTATGTGTTAAATACACTATGTGAATGTAGATTATGGCTAGGACGAGAGGAGGAGTGCGTCGGCCTGTTGGTCGAACTGCATCAGATTCGGAGATTACACATGGGAGACGTGATGAGCATCCAGCTCCTGAGCGGCGTAGGCCCACTGCATCAGCACGTCGTCGTAGGGCGGGTGTTGTTATAGATGATGTTCCTGCCGTGCAGGAAGCTGACGTGGAGACGGTTGATCCGATCGTTGACGAGGGTCATCCGGTCACCAAGGATATGGACCCTGTGTATGAACCTTTCCCTGGAGGGCCGGAGGATTCATCTGTGCTTACCGGGTTTCGAGATCATGTGGCTCTACGCGTGTGGGCCGGAGAGGTATTCACATGTTTAATAACATAGTCGAACAACGCAATGTATCTCATTATCCATTAATGTTTGAACTTAAATAATATGTGAAATGCAGGATCGTGCAGAGTTGAAGCTTGCTTCCCATGGTCGTAAGGTCATTAAATTCGGGAAGCCTGTACCTGAGATAGAGGGATTTGTGGCTGCCACTGGCCTTAGTCCATTGATTGGATGCTCAGTGGAGACAGGCGATAGGGGGTTGCTATCCGCATTTGTTGAGTGGTGGCACCCTGAGACATGTTCCTTTCACCTTCCCGTGGGCGAGATGACGTTGACACTTGATGACGTCTCATCACTGCTACATCTCCCTGTTATGGGGACCTTTGACTCGTTTGATCAGCTGGAGGTCCGCGAGGCCATGACATTGCTGGTGGAGCTACTTGGTGTGACTGTGGAGGAGGCTGCTGCAGAGACATCCCAGTGTCATGGGGCTTATGTCAGACTATCTTGGCTCCGGGACACATATTATGCGAGGGTCGAGGCGAGGCAGTGGATTATGGCCGCCAGGGCATATCTGCTTCACCTTGTTGGCTGCACATTGTTTGCCAACAAGAGTGCCACACATATAGCCGTGGTATTCTTGGAGGCGTTTCGAGACTTCGACCGTTCTGCGGGATTTGCCTAGGGTGCGGCTGCTATGATCCATATGTATCAGAACTTGAGCTACGCATGTCAGCATCATGGTAAGCATCTTGCCGGATACATCACTCTTTTACAGGTAATGATATCGTTTGATGTGAATAAGTACAAAACCTTCTTTTATGTGTTTTGTTTCCATTATTTGCTGATTTTGATGCTTATAAATTTTTAGTGCTGGATATACGAGCATTTTCCTACTATAGGAAATGTTCCTGCTGATGACCACTACGACGAGAGGCAGCCTC
>PYAF01005012.1:936022-1001988 GCA_007407185.1 Glycine tomentella
TTTTCAACAAGCCAGTGACCCAAGAAGCCCAAATAACCGATCAACAATGATTACTTTGCTTATTTCGCATTCGTCAAATGTTATTGTTACAACATCATGTCATGTTTATCTTTAGTTTTTTACCAATTGTTGGTTAGCCTTATTCTGATGTTTGTCTCCATCTATTTTGTAAGAATTACCTTTTTTATAATTAAAATGTCGTTATTTATATTTTAAGTCATAATTTAAAAATTAATTTCTATTATTATTTTATTTTCAAACGGTTTTTTTCTCTACGGATTGGACAATCCGCACAACCCATACGGATTACACAATCCGTATAGCCCATACGGATTACACAATCCGCATAGACCATACGGATTACACAATCCGTGTGGACTATACGGATTACACAATCCGTATAGGTCACACGGATTATGTAATCCGTATGGTCTATGCGGATTGTCCAATCCGTATACATCACACGGATTGATTAATCCATATGATATATACGGATTGTTCAATCCGTATAGACCATACGGATTACAAAATCCGTATGTCCACGCACCATTCTTCCACGGATTATCGAATCCGTATGACAGGAAATTTGACTCACCTCCCAGAACCTCCGCGCTTCCTCTCCGGCTTCCTCTCCGGCGACACCAAACCTCCGACAGCAGCTCGCACACCTCCAAACACCTCACCAATGGCGACTCCAAGCAATGCACCAGCTCAAAAAATGGATCGCGGCGCCGCAGCTCACAGCTCTCTCTCTCTCGGTTGCTTTTTGGTTTTTACGTTTATATATTATTTTCATTCAGTAAAGGTCATTCTCGGTATTTTGAAAATAACAAATGATGTATGAGAAATTTATATGGTGCAGGAAGCTCATTCCTCCACTTGGCCCATCCTTTTGGAAAACCTCATTCCTTTTGGGTCCCTAACATGTGGCTTCTGCCTTAAATTAAAATAAAAGTTTGACAGCCCTATTTGCTATCGTTGAAAAGTTAATAAATTAGTTTTTGAGTCACAATGTTATTTGCTATTATCCACTAACTTTGACAATAACTAATATTTACATTAGAAAAATTGATTATTATTATTAGGGATAAAAATAGATTAAATTACTCGATGGGAGCCTATAGTTTGACTTATATTAGGTCTGGACAGACTAAATATTTTCATAAATATTTGAACTTCACTCGTAAACTGAATCTTTCAAAAAGGCACTTAAAATTTATCACAAATTATTTTTCACAATTCTTATCTCATCAACAAAACAAATATTGCGAATATGTATCGGATAGAGTAAAGTCGCAATAGGTGATGCTCTTTGCACTATTTTTACATTATATCTTTATATTTTATGGTTGTCTTTTTCTTAATTAAAAAATGTGTAAATAATATTATTTTTACAATCACAAAAATTAATCAACCTATCTTTTATGTAAGTTGCTAAAATAAAATTGTCATTTTAAAATGTAAAAATAAAAAAGAAAAAATGTAACAAATTCATTTTAACTTTTTTCAATAAAACATATTTTGGAAACAATCAGACCGTAGTCAAATTCTATTAATTAAATTTTATTTTAGAAAGATGTAAAATATAACAAAACATATGAGTGGTCCACATAAGATATATGCAGAAAGTTCGACTAGAAATGGCACTTTTCCCCTTGATTGTTAAAGTTCAAGCTCCTTGGACTTTCTAGCTCAAGCTAGCCAATGTTGAATTGCCTAGTTTGTTAGGAAACATAAATACCTACTGCAGTAGTGACGTGGTGACAGTAAGATCAATTAGGTATGTCTCTTAGGCCCACAAATTAAAAAGTTATTAATAATGTAGATTTTTTTTATAATAATATTGTAGATATTTGAAGGACACACAATTATGGGTAAATTACCAGTAAATTGAAAATATTCAATAACAATAAGGGTTAATCATTAATTTTTGAAATTCTAATATTCACTTAATCATTGGTCATAAAACTTTTCAAGTTACCTTTTTTAATGATATATTGAAAACATTATTTTTTAACAGTAAAGTTTTAATAACAATATTAATTTGTCATTAATAATAAGATTTTAATTTAAAGAAAAATTATTTTGATGATTATCTATTTTCAATATTATATCTAAATAGTTATTTTTTTATTTCTATATATACATTATAAAATTAATATTTTTACATGATTCTCTTTATTATTTCATTCTTAATCTTTTCTCTCTTCTTTTTCTTATCTTTTTATTTTTTCTGACTTGAAATGAATTGTCAAAGTGGATAACTATTAACTAGTGTCAGATTGTTGCAGTAGAAAACATCAACATGTAATTTTTTTTTTTATTTTCAAGTTCTATTGTTTCACCATTTTCTCTTTCTTTACTTTATATAATTTCTATTTATAAATTATATTGTTTTCTTTTCATTTTATTGTCTTCTTACACTTTTAGAACTGTGATAATATAAAATGTCAAATTAGAAATATGAATATGGTTTTGAAAAATTTTAAAAGAGAAAAAAATTTAAAATTTAATTAAATCTCAACATGGTACTCTTGATAAATTTGTTACTATTCATAAAAATATAGGAATAAGTAAAATTGATGAAAAAATATAGAACAATTACCTGTAGATAACATTGAAAATACTAATAGTGTTAATTCCAATCAAGATCAAAAGGATTTACAAGGGAATACTTTATTAGAAGAAAATAATGAACATAGTAATACCCCAAGTGAAGTTCCTAAAAATATTTATGATCCAAGGAAATGAAAAATTATTTATGAAAAATTTAGAGATTTAATGATAGAAAAAGATCCAAATAGACATAAAGATTTATAATTTCCAAAAGATAAAAATAATAGACATTTTTTAAATCATTATTTTTATTTTTTTTTGCCTTAAGCCCTAATTTATCCAGACACCATTAACAAACGATCCGATTCCCCCTATGCTGTTTGGATCCTATTTCGGTCACTACTCATTAATAACATATATTTTGACAAATGTAACACATGTTCCAATTTCAACTATGCAATTTATGTAAGATATGATAATAAAGACCAACAAATTAACCACTAATATTTATCTATTAAAAAAACAATAAAATAGATGCCTGTAAAAACTTTAATTTCGACATGGAATGCCACTTTAAAATCAAATAAAATACTTTTAAAGTGAATTTATTTATACTTTCAATTTATAAGTGATAATATAAAAATGACAATATAATTTATGTATCTAAAAAATGGTTGAAGGAGAAGAGTGCGGTGGTGGTTGTTCTAGTGCCTCTACCACTATGAAAAGTTCTAGATGCACGTTCAGTAATCCAATCCACGTTTCAATTTGGTAGATGCAAAAACACGGTACAAAAAGGGCATTAGGCCCGTGTCTGGCCAACAATAGTACTTAGTGACACTTTATGGGCCTTAAGTCAAGTCCTTTATTGTTTATAAACAAGACAGAGGAATGTGGTCAGTGCCATAGTGGAAAAGGAGAACAGCCAAGCCCACATAAATTAAATTCTAGTATTAGGTTTAGTTCATCAACAACCTCACAAACTAGTGAAAACTACCTATGTTGTGAATAGGAACTTCCTACTCGACACGAAATTACCAAAAAAAGGAAGGAAAGAAGAAGTAGCTCGAAGCTGAAGAAAATGCTGATTCAGTAATGTTATTCCAACTCTCCATTGCTAAAAAAAAAACTCTCAATTATTAAGCTATCTCTAATAAATTCTATTGGACAGGTTAAAAGCACTAATTTATAATAAAATGGAAAAAAGTGAAAATTCATGGTGTATTGTTCTTTTTTTTTTTCTTTTTTTTTTACAAGCAAAGCATGGTGCATTGCTTGAATGTTCAACGAGTTAGAAGAAGACCATTTCCCCCCAAATTATTGTCACCCAACAACGTGTGTAAAACTTCCAAGGACATAGCTCTTTCAATGGACCACAACTCTCCCCAAGACATATCTGAAAAGACTGTTGAAAATTGAAATCAAAACCAGGAAAAAGAACCATCCCAGCATGTATCTAATATGGTCCTCCATCTGGACCAAAATAGCAACTCATAAACCTCATCCACGTCCCTCTTTCCTTCTTTATAACTCCCTCCATCGCCCTCCATCGCACATTGATCCAATTAATGCACAATTTTTTAAGACTGAAAACGTTAAAGTTTAAAGAGTTACTTTAGTATACTACTATTAAGAAATGTTACCGATAAAACTGACAGCATGACACAGGCATGCCATCATTCTATTGTTTATTTATTTTTCAAAAACTTTAAATAAGAAAAAAGTTACAATGATACTCTTACTCTGAATTCTGAACTCGGATTTCCTGTAGTTGGTTATATAACTGCAGGCTCCCGCAATATTGGATGACTCAATTTATTTTGTCTTAATTTTATTAAAATTTTAATGTACGAGAAATAAAATAAAAGGGGAGATTTTACCTACGCACTCTCACTACTCTTTATATGTATTCTTCCATTACACACCGTTTTGATAACTCCTAAAATAATAATTTTTTTAAGAAGACTAAAATAATTATTTTAATCCCTTTCTCAACTTGACTCCATGGCCTAGCTAAACCATGTATGTTTCTCTTACAATTAACACAAAAAGTATAGAAAAAAGAAGAAGAAAAGAACAATAGCTTGCTTTGTGTTGTGTGGACAACATAATTTTGCTGTTTTGCACAACGATATAATATAAAAAGGCAACGATTATCATGGGCCAATAATTTCCACTATTAATTGGCTAGCAAATTGCAACATTCCTTCTGTAATGCTAGTTAATCATCATCCGAAACTTTTGTTACCCCAAAACACACAAATGGCAAGTTGGAGACAAATATGAAGATGCCACGTGGACTTGATCTATTATATATATCTAGCCAAGTTTTATCCAGAGTCACAACTTTCAACTTAAAAAAGGCAAAGTAAGCGAAATAACACAATTAGTCCCCACAGGCATGAAAGGAGATGGCAGCATACCCTCATGCTGAGGTTTAAATATGGTGGGGTCTCACCTCTCAATTTATCACACTTCCTATCAGAGGGGCAATCTTACACAACCAACGATTGGTTCGTATAATCCTATTTCCTGACACAAAAATATTGACACTTTGATTAATTTAATGCTCTCCCAATTAAAAACTGTTTTGATTTTAGATATTATTATTGTTCAATCTAATTAATGACAGATATGTTACTATGGACAAAAATTCTAGATAAAATTTATTCATTTAATTCTAATTCACTAACAACTCGTTTTTTTTATCTGATCTCTTAGTACTAAGTTATCCACTAGATTAACAAAGTTGAATCACTGACTTGGATAGACTGATAAATGGTATAGTACAGCATCCACTACTATGCAAAAAGTAAAAACAATAACAGTTACCTGCTATTCACCTGCTACCTTGTTCTTATATTTGCCACCACAAAACCACATATTTTTTTGGGTCAAATTAAAAGACTAATGTTTGCAGACTATCTATAACTTTTAGGAAAAAATAAGCAGATATCTCAATGCTAATTGATATCTAAACTGTATATATATATATATATATGTATATATATATATATATATATATATATAAGAAGTGATATAAACTGATTTAAAGAGAAAAATAGAAAGAAGTATTAAATGGTTGACACCTATAGAGAGAAGTAAAATGATATAAGAGAAAGTAGTGTATATATAATAAGTAATACTGCGTGATTTAAAGAGAAAAAATAAAAAGTATCAAACAATTTTTTATTTTATTTTCATGAAGAATATTTCTCAACTGAGTGTCATTTTTTTTTCAAAGTGCAATTTTGTCTCTTCCAACAAATAAATTTTTATAAAAAATAATATAAAACAAAAATATATTTTACAAGAGATGATTATGTTCGAATTGAATTAAATTACCATGGATAATAATTTTTACATATTTAATGTAATTGCATATATTTAAACTCTAGACCACTAATTACACTCAATAATAATATTTGTGTTTTCAAACTTTTATTTATAGGGACTTATTCAAACAAACTAAACATGAAGGAGGACCTGTTACATAGTATACCAATAAATGGAGTTAGGTTAAATGATGGCACGAGCTAGGTAGAGCCATTGTTGTGGGATCCTAGCCACACAAGTTGGGGATCGTATAGATCGAACAGCCATCCACATTACTTTGCCGACCTACATCCACATATTTTTAGGATCAAGGAGAGAAGGCCCTATTGGTGGCCCATAAAGAATAGTTAGATACATACTCTAACCATCAAGAATACCATACGATAGAATTGGTTTTTACTTAATATTACTGTTCTAATTCTAATGACGACCCTGTAGAGAAGATCCACACGCAATTCCAGTTCAACTTGACAGCTCTCTTAAGGAATTGAAACGAGACAAAATTCACATGACCTGCAGAAGCCTCCATTGGCATGGCCTGCTAGCTACAAATAATAGTCACCATCAAATTCAAACAATGAGAGTTTTCAAGATTGTATTTCAAAAATGGTCCCCCCCTTTTTTTTTCTATTGGCCATGAAGGGTTGAACATAAAATGGTTTAAGAGATATACAGGAAATTGGATTTGTTGAATTCACATAGTCATAAATCTGGACCATTAAATGAAAATCAACGATTCATATTTTCACTATTTATTTTAAGTCTTACATATGAGTTAAAATATGATCTGTCTGATCTTTATCGGACTGTCACCATTAATTGACCTGAATGCGTCAAAATGAACAGGGAATTGGCAAATTATTCACCTGTGAAATCAGCATAAAGACACGGTGGACTAATAACCACTATGTGGACGAATCATGGGGGCTTCTAGGAGTATGAGGGGGGTGGGGTGGGACATGCCTTTGAAAAGCTTCTCCCTAACTTTTCCTTCACGCTCACCATCATGCAACTATGACCTTTTGTCAATAATGTTGTCCAGTTGTTAATTTAAATTTTGTCTCAGCTTGCGAAGCCCTATTATCCATACCAAGCTAAAAATATATGATGACAGTTTCAACACACACTGCATGGTTTGTTCATGCAATTATCTACCGCCACCTTTAATTCCCAACATGCATACCGATTACCAACACCTCCGGTTTTGAATTTTTTAATCTAGTTGGATTGATTGCCATCATTAGCATTTTCATTTATGTTGTAACCTTATCTTTTCAATAAGCCATTAACTAATTAAATAGACAGGAAACATATAGAAGAAATGAGAACATTCAAAACAATATTGTTTTTTTTTTTCTTTTTTACCACAACTATCTTTCGATAGAGACAATTCTGTTTGAGTCTTGTGGAATCACTAAAGTGAGAAACTCTTCCACCAACTATTTAATGCAATTACATATCTAAGACATTGAAAACAATATTAGTGGAAAGGTTGGTTATTAATTTACTACTTTTCATCAGGCATATATATTTGGTTTTACTACTTTTAAAGAGAAGCCTCCTTTCCCAGCATAGAAATGAAAGGAAACGAAGGACAGACGTAACGGTAGAAACCGTCAACATCAACATTAATCCAAGGTGAAAGGAATCAGGAGAATGAATGGTTGCTTTCATATTTTCTAGACCTTTCCTTTTTCTATCAGAAATTCCATTTCCCCCGCTATAAATGCGATTATGTTCATCACTTCCCACATTACACAAAGTGTTCTTGATCAAGTATTCTGCCACCTGCAGCATCCCAAATCCCTCCTACATAACCATATTGAAGAATAGGATAAATATAGAATATAACAAAACTTAGACATGGTATAAAACTTTACTTCGTATTTCCACTATTCTTGATCTTAGTTTTAAATTAGTATAGCTCTACTTTCATTAGTTGGTTTTAACATCACTGAGAAAACTGTTATAGGAAGAAGCACAGGTGCAGGTATGGGAAGGGTATGTAGATTGGAGGAACAAGCCAGCCATAAAAGGACATCATGGTGGCATGCTTGCTGCTTCCTTTGTTTTGGGTAAGTACTGTCTGACCACACTTTTCTTGTTTCTCGAGTTGTTGGTCACAATGTTATGATATATAGGTAATTGGAAACCAATAAATCTTTTAGCTACATATATATAATTCTTTTTAACTATATATTTCTCTTTCACAAAATCGCTATATTGTTTTTGGTATGCATGCCTAACATGTTTCTTAATTTTCCCCACATGGCAAATTAACCACAGCCGCGGAGGTATTGGAGAACCTAGCATTTCTTGCCAATGCAAGCAACCTTGTTTTATATCTGTCCAAGTTTATGCACTTTTCACCATCCACCTCTGCCAACATTGTCACTGACTTCATGGGAACAGCCTTCCTCCTTGCTATTCTTGGTGGATTTCTAGCTGATGCGTTTATCACCACTTACTCCATCTATCTCATGAGTGCTGTGATAGAATTCATTGTAAGTTACCATCATAATTAAGCTTCTATCTTTCCCTTTTAAGTGTCGAAGTTAGTACACTAGCTTTGCAGGAAAAAAACTTCAAAACTTCCAAATTATTCGGAACAAGTGCTTGAATTAACACTCACGTGTCAGTAATAAAAAGTGAAAAAAAGTAAAGAGAAGCAAAATTTAGGGTGAAAAACCTTTTACCCCCTATAGATTGTGCTTCTAGGTAGATAATTACCCAAGAAGAGAGGAATCTCCACTGTAATCAATGATAATATTGATTACAGTCATGAGACAAACCACATGGTCAAGATTTTGATAGACTTTCACTTATGTAGTACAGTACAAGTATCCCCACATGATAGGGCCCTTTTTCCATCCTCAACCAACTCAAAAATTAAAATGACAGAAGAGAGAGAAAGACAAAAGAAGCATGATCATTATTTATTGCAATTAGATGCCGGTCACAAAACTGGAAGCAAGGCTCAATCATGCTTAACCAGGACATAATTAACCCAGGTTCTTTGAGTTACCATATCACTACTCCTCAGTATAAAACAATAAAACATATGAACCTCAAATTGAACCAATTTTCAAAATAGTTTCATCATATCATATGAATGATTTATCAAACGTCAAAATAGCAACTTTACCAAAGAATAAGCATGCCATGAATTGATCAAATATGCTAACTTTTCACAAATAATTGAAGATCAAATAGAAGCATTTTCCTGCTTGCAGTTATCAAGATTATAATTACAGATATATATTTTAAACGTGAAACTACTTGATGGAAACATCAGGGTTTATTAATGCTCACAATACAAGCTCACAAGCCATCACTTAAACCACCAAACTGCATAATTGGAAACACCGACAGTCCATGCGATAAAATCCATGGTGGGGACGCAGTTATGCTGTTTGCAGGCCTCTATCTTGTGGCTCTGGGCGTTGGAGGTATAAAAGGTTCTCTTCCTCCTCATGGAGCTGAGCAGTTTGATGAGAACACTCCAGAGGGAAGGAAGCAGAGATCTTCATTTTTCAATTACTTTGTTTTCAGCCTGTCTTGTGGAGCATTAATTGCAGTAACTTTTGTGGTATGGATTGAAGACAACAAGGGATGGAAGTGGGGTTTAGTAGTCTCAACTGCATCAATACTTCTCTCCATTCCTGTTTTTCTTCTTGGCTCACACAAGTACAGGACCAAGATTCCAGCAGGAAGCCCCATCACATCCATGTTCAAGGTATACTTAATTAAAATAAGTATTCATTTGCTCCTTATAGTTGTCTCTTTTTTAAGTTTTAGTTCCTACTCGCAAGAAAACTGTAATTTTTAATTCCTAATTAAGCATGCATAAAAGTTAAGTTTTGGTCTTAATTTCTGGCGGTATAGAATCAATATAGAAACTTTCTTACGAGGTGATAAACTGCTACAAAAAAATGTTTAGGAGCTAATTAAGACTTACTATTTTTACTGTGTAGGAACTAAAACTTAAAATGAAAATTAAGTATAGGAACCAAATGAGTGCATGTTCAGTTTGCAGTTGTAAAGGTTGCAGCACGCATTCCAATACAATCCAACCGATAAAAGCAAAATGAAAACAGAAGTTAGGGTCCTGATCCATTAGCAGAATGACTTTTGTCTCAAACGTAATTTTGCAATGGATTCTCACACATACTCTGAATTGTTTAAACAAACAATTAACAACTACTAAAAAATATGGTGAGTTGACTAGTAAAATAAAATGCTAAAGAAGTAATTTGCTGTGTTGAAGGTTCTTGTTGCAGCAATTTGCAACAACTGCAACAACTGCAAAGCCAAGAATTCAAGCAATGCTGTCATAAGCATGACTACAGGTCCATCTCATGCAACTGAAAGGGAAGATGGAGAGGAACAAAGTAAGACTAGAAAAGAGGTTGTTCCAGGCCAAACTCTAACCGACAACCTTAAATTCCTCAACAAAGCAGTTATGGAACCAGCAGTTCACCCAATGTTAGAGTGCACAGTAAAGGAAGTGGAAGAGGTGAAGATTGTGACAAGGATTCTTCCCATATTCATGTCCACCATAATGCTAAACTGTTGCCTAGCTCAGCTATCTACCTTCTCAGTCCAACAGTCAGCCACTATGAACACCATGCTTGGTTCCTTCAAGGTCCCACCAGCTTCTCTGCCTGTGTTCCCTGTCCTCTTCATCATGATCCTTGCACCACTCTACAACCACATCATTGTCCCATTTGCGAGAAAAGTAACCAAAACTGAAATGGGGATCACACACCTACAAAGAATAGGGACAGGCCTTTTCCTCTCCATCGTGGCAATGGCTGTGGCAGCATTGGTGGAAACCAAGAGAAAGAAAACTGCTAGAAAGTTTGGTTTGTTGGACTCACCCAAAGTACCACTCCCCATAACATTCCTTTGGGTGGCATTGCAATATATCTTTCTTGGTTCAGCTGATCTATTCACTTTGGCTGGCATGATGGAGTTCTTCTTCACAGAGGCGCCATGGAGCATGAGGTCTTTGGCCACAGCACTCTCATGGGCCTCATTGGCCATCGGGTACTACCTCAGCACTGTTCTTGTGTCCACCATCAATAAGGTCACTGGTGCTTTTGGATCACACACGCCATGGCTCTTGGGTGCCAACTTGAACCATTATCACCTTGAGAGGTTTTACTGGTTGATGTGTGTGCTCAGTGGACTCAACTTCGTTCATTTTCTCTTCTGGGCTAATTCCTACAAATACAGATGTTCAACTAAGCCTGGATATACTAGTTAGAACTTAGAATGTGCAAACCTACCTTCATATATACTACTTAATGCATGGTTGGATATAATGTTAAAAGTGTTTTTAAGAATTTTTCATTGAAAAAAAAATTTAAAATTTCTAATAGAAAAATTCTTAAAATTACTTCAAACTTATATCCAAATATATTTTAATCGTAGTTTGTGATTGGTCCTAATAATGAAATGATGAGTGAGATAGAGTGACCCCTACCTACTTCATCCTCATTTACCTATATCATGTCAATGAGCTACATGCATAGACCAATATTGGTGCAACTATATATTAATTCCACTCTAGTACTTGGTGCAGTGTATACCGAGTTTTAATTTTAAAGTAATCCATTGCCCATTATGAATATGATGATAAGATCAAATTTCATGATCCTAAATCTATCTAAAATTCTTCTTTTGGATTTTCAATATTGAAGTATACTCGCTATATTTCGATATCTAATGATGGTGTAAATGGAATAAGATAATTGATGTAAATTTAACATTTTACTAAAAAAAATGATGAAATGAAAAAAGAAAAATATGTAGACAATTTTTTCTTCACTAACACTACATGACAATGAAACTCTAACTAGATTAAGAAAAAAATATGTACATGGATTTTTTTTTTGGTTAAGAAGTAAAATAAAAATGTTTATTATATATATATATTTATGAAAATGTTAATTAATATCCCTTCTAGTTGATATTTTATCGTTGGCTGGCCCGGGTTGCGCATAACAAATCTGACTTGACTTGAATTGCATTCTTAAAGGATAGTGTTGCTTTTAAAAAATGATAAAAAGGAGTGAAAATAACAAACAATATTTTATGGAAAATCAATCCCCAAAACACATTTTAAGTTAAGGGAAGGATCAAATTAAATCAAATTTAAAAGATTAGTGACTAAATTAATTTTTATAAAATATAAAGGATAAAACTGAATCTAAATGAAAATATAAAAGACTAAAATGTAATTTAACGTATATATTCATATTTATTATATTTAATTTTTTTGAAAATTTAATACAAGTATTATATCACTATTATTCCCTAGAGGTAAATAAACTCATTGTAGATTTTGAAGCCAACACTTACTCAATCTAACATAACACTCATCCTGCCCAACTAATAATCCAAATAGATCTCATAATTTGGGATGAGACACAAATGATAAAAAAAAAATTGTATTTTTTTATATGTAGGAAAGAACATAAAACTACAAAAGAAGCTACTAACAAAGGGTAGAAATGCCGAATTTGTCAGCAAAAGAAACATAAAGAAGTGGATTAGGACACAAGCTCCAAATCTATAAATGATGATTCAAGACGAATCCTTGCCTGGTAAGCCAGTCAGCGCACTGGTTCACTTCTTTGTGCGTATGCTTGAGCCTGATCTCCCATGCAATTTGTAAGAATGCAGTTTATATAAGAATCTTTGTTAGTTAATTACACATAATATATTTAATGAATATTTTTATTTATATATACAGATTTAATATAAACAAACCATATGTCAAATATACCTATCTAAAATTACATAATATGTTAATTTCAGGTGTCTAAACATTTTCAATTAAAACTATAATTAATGATTTTTCTCAATTTTAATGTAATTATACTTAATATACAACTAAATATATTAAAAATTAATTTTATTTTATACATAATTTTTTATTTTAAAAAATAATATTTATATATATAAGCACGAACAGTGTAAGATTTTAATTTTTTTTTATCCTAAATCAGATATCATGAGTGTCTTTTATTGGATCTAAGACTAATTTTACTCATAATATATATGACTATCAATGATTCAAAAAAAATTTAGGCACAAAAAATTAAACACAAATTCTCTCCAGCTAAATAAATCATCACTCATGTAAATACTATAGATCTTATACCATCAATCCTATGCGTTACTTGCAGGATTTAAAATCTAGTTACGAGTTACTAGTTATGACTTATAACTAACTGCCTACCCAAGAGCTAAAATCTTTCATTTATTATTTATTAATTTATTTTTTGGGGGCATAATTTATTTAAGCTTATTAATAAATCAGTAAAAAATTATCACGTTGAGATGGCCGAGTTGGTCTAAGGTGCCAGATTAAGGTTCTGTTCCAAAAGGATTTGAGTTCAAATTTCACTCTCAACAAATTTTTTATATACCTTGACCAACAAGGTCTAATATACTTGGTAGATGACTAAGTTCTATATTAATTTTTCATTTTTCCTATTATTATCCCATTTATGTTAACTTCACAGTTTTCTGGTGTTGTCCGTGAATTGATTTCGAAGTGGTCTTTGGTCGACCTGCACTTTGTAAATCCACTTATCTGAAATTCTGAACACTACAGTTCTTGCGTTGTTTTGGAGGGTCAATGGGTTTATTGAGCAAAACTGAATAGTAGGTAGTAATAATTAATTCATAGTTCTCTTACCACTGCAATTCAATTTCAGCTCTTTAACTTTCTTGGTTTATATCTGGAGGGTTTGCTTCCAAACTCTGCATTGTCCCTGTGCAATGGTTGTTAGAGTTTTTACCCAATTGGGTAATTTTTTTGTATATTTTTATGGTTGGACTTTGAGTTCCCTTGTTCCACACATAAATTAAACAAATGCAATATATACTAATTTTCTAGGTGGTATCAGCATGACAACTATGATAGCTGAAAATGATATCTCCTTGACTAGGTTGTGATTGCCTTGTCATGCAAATTGGCTTGCAATTCTGAGTTTCTGACAGATAATATATAAATTGTAGGCTTAACGTCTATGATAAATGATATGTCTCTAATAAATTTTATCATTTAACTGACAATTCAACTGACAACAGAGACTTAAAATAAAATTTTTAATATATCAATACTGGTGAAGACAACAAATTTTTTTATTAGAGATTCATGATAAAATTGGATTATTTATTATGGACCTTAAATATATTTAAGTTTAAATTGTATATGTATATGACTATGACCATGGAATGTATAAGGTTAAAACATATACGTCATGATTAATGGTGAGGATGAATATATCAAGAATAGCAAATATTTGTCTACTCTCAGAGTCTCAGTGTTCGAGAACTCCTTGCCTATAATTTAAGCAAGAGATACTTGCTTATAATTTAATCAAGAGCTCTCCCAAGTCAGCTTTGCTTTCAAAGTCTCTAGCTTTGAGGTGTCATTCTGATCCTCTCTGTATTTTTGCTTCTAAGTTGTAACTTTGTAAGGTTTACTGTCCTCAATACTCTGTGTTTGATGTGGTGCATCATGCGTGTATCCATTGGATGAGATTTGAGTATCTAATTATGTTATTGCTTGGAGAGTTGGGGTGAATTGTTTTGTAGAAACATATTTGCAATGATTTTATTGTTACATTTTTGAAGTTGTGGTCATCCCTCTGGTTCCACAATTGTACCATAGGAAAATTTCCATTTGAGGATCAATAGTCTCACTGGTGCTGGCGACTTTAGGATAGAATAAAATGATTACATGATTTGGATATGAGGGTTAAATGATCTTACTACATGGTTTCATAACTAGCGATGTTGGATTCCAGATTGTTGAGTTATCTTTTATGGGGCGAATAGTGTATTTATTAACTTGGCAAGACTTTCTGATACTGCCTTTGCTCATGTATTCGTGTTGCATGCTATTCATTAATAGCTTGTAGGAATAACTCAATCGATGTTTCCTTGATAAAATATTTTAGTTACCAAAATTTTTTCATCTTCAACCTTATTGCTCTTAATTTCTAGTGCATTGATATACCAGCTAAACAAAGTACTATAGCAGAGGTTTGTTGGACTTTTGTTGGTATGAACACTGGTTTCTCTCCTGTTGAGGACTGTAACGAAATGTGTATCCATAGATTTTGCTGCCGGATTTTCTATTGGAATGTGTTAAATAATTTGCGGTCGACCTTATATCCATATTTTGCTTGTATATTTGCAGTTAGCATTTGGTAAAAATCCTTCAAAATTTCTCGCGTTCAGTTCATGTGTGCTATAATTACCATCCTGGCATATCCTATATCTTGTTGAGTTAGTGGTGCTGATACACATTGCAGTTAAAAGCAAATGGGAAATCTTTTCTGTTGTGTGCAAGTTGATCAATCTACGGTGGCTATAAAAGAAAGATTTGGACGGTTTGAGGAGGTGCTTCAGCCAGGATGCCATTGCATGCCATGGTTCCTCGGAAAACAACTTGCTGGTCATCTCTCTCTTCGGCTACAGCAATTGGATCTTCGATGTGAGACCAAGACAAAGGTTTGTTATTGTCTGGCACTTCAACTATAACCAAATCTTTTAAGTCATTTCATGCTCTTTAATCGCCATGAATACTTTTTGGCATGAAATTTTTTTATTAAGTTTATTTATTTGTCATTATTGTGCTCTGTTATTTTGAATCCTTTTTTTTATCCTTAAGAATTGAACATAATACCAGGGGATTTACAACACTTACACATCCTACACAACCAATTGAACTAGACTCCCTTAGTATTTTGAATCCTTGAAGTTTGTTGTCAGCTGGAGGATAGTCCTAGTGCAAAGCTAGAGGGAGACCTAGAAAAACTATAGGCAAACTAATAAAAAGGATTTCGAGGTCAACGATTAGTCTAAGACATGATTTTCAATACAACATTATGCTTTGTTGTTGTATGTTCATTGTCTCTTTCACTAGTGCTGGCTGCTTTCAGTTCTCTCTATCTAAGGATGACATGTTACTCTGTACATGTTCTTATATTTTGTTTCCATTGAATTAAAGTTGATTAGTTTTAATGTTTATCTGCTTACAGGATAATGTCTTTGTCAACGTTGTTGCTTCTATTCAATATCGTGCCCTGGCAGAGAAGGCCAATGATGCCTTTTACAAACTTAGCAATACAAAGACCCAAATTCAAGCCTATGTTTTTGATGGTATAAACCATAATACTGAGCAACAGAAACCTGCAATAAGTGGTTTAAGCATATTTTATCAACTAAGGTGAAGTTTCTATTCTTATTGTAGTAATTAGGGCAAGTGTTCCAAAACTCAACTTGGATGATGCTTTTGAGCAGAAAAATGAAATTGCCAGAGCTGTTGAAGAAGAACTTGAGAAGGTTTTTTTAAAATATAAAAATAATACAGTATTATTTACTTATAAGAAGAACTGTGAATTTATGTTAATTGAATCTTATGCTTTATTGTCTTCATAGGCTATGTCAGCTTACGGGTATGAAATTGTGCAAACACTGATTGTTGATATAGATCCAGATGAGCACGTGAAGAGGGCTATGAATGAAATCAATGCTGGTATGTTATATGTGTAGAACTTGTATGTTCAGTTTCTGCCCATTATTTATTTATTCTCCAAAAGAGGTCGATTGTTTTTTAGTAATATGACTAGTATCTTCCTTTTTCCTCAGGATTATATGCAGCTACTTGTACTTTGCAAGCTCTTATTGTTGAGTATTGGATCCTATATCTAATTTATCACAGAAACTATTGTTTAGGCATTACCTTTTGTTATATTCACTATATAATATGGATCAGTTTGTCTTCTTTAAATCAACTCAATCTTATAAGACTTATGTATTAACTAGATATCGTATGAAGTGTAATTTTGAACTCAAATGTTTGTTTTTGTTTAGTTTACCTTGGCTTGTTCCTCTGCGGAGTGATCTTTCCTTTGATCATGGATTGACTTTCTTTTTTCCCTTGCTTTTTGCCCTTTTTCAGCTGCAAGATTGAGGGTGGCAGCTAATGAGAAGGCAGAGGCAGAGAAGATCCTATCAATTAAACGAGCCGAGGGCGAGGCTGAGTCTAAGTATCTCTCTGGGCTTGGTATTGCTCGCCAACGCCAAGCAATTGTGGATGGCTTGAAAGATAGTGTGCTTGGATTCTCAGTTAATGTACCTGGGACAACTGCAAAAGATGTCATGGACATGGTCCTTGTCACTCAGTATTTTGACACTATGAAAGAAATTGGCGCTGCCTCTAAGTCTTCTGCTGTGTTCATTCCACATGGACCTGGTGCTGTTCGTGATGTAGCTGGTCAAATTCGCAAGGGACTTCTTCAGGCTTCTCATCAGTAGCCTCTACACCTAGATCTTGTGTTTGGTTTGAATTGGAGTATGGTGAAGTTATGGCACCTGTGGCTACCTGTACTTCTGTTCTGTGCAGTGTGTTTTATGATTTTGTTTTAGAATAAACACCTCCAAAGATTATGGCATCACCTCATTAATCTTCACAAGATTTTTTCTATCAAATCAGTCCCACAAATATCTAAAATGTTACCACATTTGTTCTTATATAGTGGACTGAAGTAGTAACACAAGAATTTAGTATTTGATTTGTATCTTTGAGGGTTAGGTTTGTTGGCTAAAACCTTTGGGCGACCAATTAAGGACTTACTCTTTTGATTTATACTTTCAGGCAGTCAAGTATTACTCTATATTCTGTTGTCTACACTATGAATCTTGCATAAGTAAACTATCAAGTATACCTGTATATACAAAGTTTTCTAGATTGTGAAAGTTGCATATAAGAAATTTCTTATATACCGTTAGAGAGTGCTTCAAGCTAAATTTCTAACCTTCCATTTTTGGGATAAATGAAAAAATGGTTCTAGTCATCATGGTCTCCATTAAATTTAAATTTTATCAAGGAAGTCATGCTACAAATTTTTCCCTCGGAATCTGAAGGTTTGTTTTGGTGTATTGCAGTGCTCAATTTTTGTCTAAGGAAATATAAAACTGCTTCCCCTATACGAATAATAAAGTCATTCATAACAAAAAAAAAAAAAAAAGAACAGAAGTAACACGGCAGCTACCATCTCATCCTAGAAAAAAAGCAATTCTGGAGCTATTTGTTTCAGGGACTCAACTTCTATAAGAATAAGCAGGAATCAATTTAAACTTACCCAGGTAAAAATGATAAACAAATATCCATCACTAGTACTATTATAATTTTATAAATAAAAAATGTGTGAGTAGAACTACACCTGGTACTCGTACTGTTGTTGAATATTGAAGAAAATGGATGGCAAAAATCAACAAGTTTCATCCCGTTTGTGCCATCATTTAGAAGTCTCCTTACATCCAACAACAATTTAACCATGACATAATTAACCATCTAGTTCTTTTGAGTTACCATATCACTATTCCTCAGTATGAAACAGTAAAACAAATGAAACCTCAAATTGAGTCAATTTTCAAAATAATTTCATCATATCATGAGAATTTATCAAACGTCAAAACTGCAACTTTACCAAAGAAGCATGGATTGATAAAATATATGTCAAGTTCAATGAAGTTCATTCTGCAAATAATTGAAGATCAAATAGAAGCATTTTCCTGCTGCAGTTATCAAGGTTATCATTATATATATATATATATATATATATATATATATATTACTTTTTTAAAACGTGAAACTACTTGATGGACACAGGGTTTATCAATGCCCACAATTCAAGCTCACAAGCCATCACTCAAACCACCAAACAGTGTAATTGGAAACACCCGACAGTCCATGCCATAAAAATTCATGGTGCGGATGCAGTTATGCTGTTTGCAGGCCACTATCTTGTGGCTCTGGGCGTAGGAGGTATAAAAGGTTCACTTCCTCCCCACTGAGCTGAGCAGTTTTTTTGGTTTAGATCACAGGTATTTTTCACTAGAGACAATTCTCTTTGAGTCGGATAGGATCATTATGAACAGTGAAGCTTTTTCTCTAAGTATTTAACAGAGTTACATAGCAAGACACAAACCTGAGACTTCTGATTAAACTGAAACAATTCATGCCAGATGACCCACGTGCTTGGTGGTGTTGAGCTGAGCAGCTTGATGAGAAATTGAGAATGCTCCACAGAGTTCCCCACCAAACCTCGCCTCGCCAGTTGAAAGCGCGAAAACAAAACGACAACATAGAAAAAAACAAAGCCATTCCCGTTATTATTCAAAGCCATTCCCAGCGCGCCAAGCGCATTATTCAATTCGCGCGTCTCTTTCACGCGCCAATTATTAAAGTCGAGAACAGGCACTCTTCATGCCACCCCCGTCTTTATATCATATCATATACACCAAGCGGCAAGACGCAAAACGCTCTCGGCCGTTAGTTACGAGGTCCTTTTCCGCTTGTCAGTATCAAACCCCTTTTTTAATTTCATTTTCTTATTTTTTTTTTTTAATTTTTTCGCATTAAAAATTTACAGCAGCGAGAGATAAATCCCATGCCACTCTCTAAGCGGAACCTCCCTTCGATCTCTTTCGCTGTTGATGGTGGCTGCTGCCGTTACCTCCGCCGTGTATGGACGACGGCGATCCTTCCCTGTCCGATAAAGAGGAGGAGGAGGAGAACGATGAGGAAGACACTCTGTTGTTGCGAGTTCCACTCGTCGATGCTCCTATACTCTTGTTCGTTTGCTTCCACAAGGCTTTTCGCTCCGAACTCGATCACCTTCGTCGCTTGGCTGAAACGGCGTCGTCGTTGGAGGACCAGCCACGTCGTTGCCGACAAATAGTTCTTCAGCTTCAACGTAGGTTTCAGTTTCTCAAACTAGCTCATACGTATCATTGTGCTGCGGAAGACGAGGTCAGGTTCAGTTATATCTACGCTCTGTTTATTTGGTTGCTAGGTAGTGTTTGGTTTAATTACACTTCATGCATTTGAAATGAAAGTTTCGAAAATTGGTGTGGGTCTCATACCTCTACACTTTACTTTAATTCAAATATTTCACCTGTTTTCATCTCAATTCATTTTCACACCTCTTTAATTCCTTTAAACAGATCCCAAGTAAATCAGAGGAAATAACTATGGATGTTAGTTATGAAAGTAGTTTAGTCTGTACTGTAACTAATAATAAGTAATAACGGAAGGATCAAGAATTGAATGCTATTGTTTGAGCCATGTTGCGATTGCAAATAACGCAGGGAAGAGCATAGATGGTTATAATTTGTTTGTAAGCCATGTTATCTCATTTTAATTTGAGGAATTTTGAACTTCAAGGTTGCATGATTTCAAACTTCATATCTAATTCTGCTTCGTCTGATTTGTGTTGATGAACTGTCGCTTAATTACAAACTTCATCATTATTTGTATCTTAACCTGCTTGGTTCTTATATGCTAAACTCTTATTCTTTTGTTTTTGGTATTTTTTTATATTTTTTGAATTTTATGTTTTCATGGTGAAATGTAGAATGAAAGAAAGAAAAACAATGGACATTCCAATGTGTTGGAGTACAAGTGTGAGATAAAGTCTCACATCAGATAAAAATAGAAAAGTTGAGTACCATATAAGTGAGGAGAAGACCCATAAACTTGAATCTTAAGGTTTTGGGTTAAAGTGTGGTGTCTATTTCACTTATATGGTTACTTATGGCCCTAGTTCACTTACATGGTTCACTTATTTGGATTTGGGATTAGAGTGTGGCTGGTGGGGTGTGAATTTCTTGGGTTGATTGGAGGTGGTTTATTATTGTTGGTTATTATATGGAAGGTGTTATGTACGATGGGCTTCAAGTTCTATTTCAGGAAACGGTTCTCACATGGAGACATGCTTTTTTTGTTAAGGATTGGTGATGTAGTAATGCTGTGAGAAAGTCCTTATAAATGACTATTTGTCCCTTTCGTTTGTGGTATATATAGGCAGGGTTGCATCATAGTCTTAGGCATAGATGTCTGATGTATTTCTCTGGTTATTAAAAATTTATATGCATTATCATACTACATGTAAGGTAACTAGAGGGCAGAACGTATGTTGTGTAGGTTTTAATGGATCTATGGGTTGTAATAGTTTAGGGTATCCCTTGTACCCTTTTTTAAATATATATGTCTTTTATTTGCAGATCTAAAAAAAACTAATCTTGACAATACACTTGGCTTGATTCTAGTCCTATTCACTCATCACTTTAAAGTTAAAACTAACAAAAGTATGGAATGAACTGAGAGAAATACCATTGATGCCTCAAAAGAGGAGTATACTGTCGTCTTTCTCTCTTTACATTTTTCAAATTTTGTGTTCATGTCTGTAAGTGCATGTTTGGAGCTAAGATGCCTCAATCTGTGACAACTGACAAGGAGCATGTGTATGGTGATTGTTATTCATTCAAAGTTTGCACTTTTGAATATCACTTCAAAACTTTTTTGGCAGGTTATCTTCCTTGCACTGGATACACATGTGAAAAATGTAATCTGTACATATTCCCTTGAACATAGAAGCACGAGTGGCCTTTTTGCTTCTATTTTTCATTTCTTGGATGAGCTGATGGTTCCTAAAGAGAATATTTCCAAGCTGTTTCAAGAACTTGTGTACTGCATTGGCATCTTGCAAACCTCCATCTACCAACATATGCTGAAAGAAGAAGAGCAGGTGGTTGTTTGCACTTATTGTGATTCATGAAAATATACTCTAGTTACATTAAATGTTCTTTTCTCTTTTCTTTTATAGACAAAAATGCATTCATAATCATGTGGTTAATTTGTTTTGCTTGTATTGGTTTATTTCCTATTAATATGAACCTATCGTGAAAAATACATGCTTCATTAAATACAGTTTAAACACATTCCATTAATTTGTTGACATCAACATTGCATATAAGGCATTTTTTTTTATTTTGTATAATGTATTTTATTCTTTGGCTCCATGTTTCTTATGGGATACAGATCATGATATTGAAATCAACTGTAATAGAAAGTTAGGTGCTATCTTGTAAGGAGTGTGTATGACAACAATTTTATCTTGTTAAAAAAATAAATAAATTAACTGCCATCTCTTTACTGCATTAATGCAAAAGCTAAATATATTAAAGATGCCCTTCTATTAGTTTAGCATAAGTACGTACTCTTTTGAGGTTGGTATGGGAGGATTTTATAGTGATCTAGTGTATTTTATTAGATGATGAAATAAGGAGTATTCCGGAGAAACTGCCTATTGCATGTACCCTCTAATTAATTTGTAAAGTGAATGTATTAAGTAAAGAAGCTAATAAAGGACCGACAACACAACTAAGTATTCATTTATTTATCATAACTATAACTGATTAATACTATAACATTTGCTATATAAGAACAAATCTTAAGTCGTATGCTAACGTTGTTGGGATGTCTAACTCTCACTCAAAAGATGAATTTTAATGTCTCACATATATGCAGTGAAGGCAACACTTGTGCAGATAGACTTGCCTTCCATGGTCTTAGTGTACAGAATTTTGTTTGGTGGGATTCTCTTCGTCATGTCATTAGGGAAGACTTTTTTAGAAATAAGGTTGGGCCTTCCCAACTATAGGTTCTCTTAGTGTTGGGATTTCTCTCGTGGGTTTTGGTTGATGTCCCCCTATGCTTGTTAATCTTTTCCTTTATATATATATATATATATATATATATATATATATATATATATATGTCATTTTGTGGTGCGGCATAGTTGAGGTAGGGGCAGGGGTGCCAACGTTGTCAGTATGTCTCCCCTACCTTGTTACCTTTGTGCACCCTTTTGCTTAAAAATAAAAGTAGTATGCTAACAAATCTTGATTTGTAATATAACACAACAGGTCACAACTTGTTACAAATAGATACACTTAAAGAAAACAACCAAAAAATATAGGGGTAAAATGCAAAAAAACCTGTTTTCAACTTTAGGTCATATGCAATTTATAAAGGGGTCAATCCCTGTCCATCTTTACCAAATGTTATGTTCAATAAAAACCCTTGCCCAGAGAACCTTAAACTGACTAATGGATAATCTGCAAAGATCTCTTAATTGAGCGATTGAGTCAAGTACGATTTTCCCCGACTTTTGAAAAGGATAAAAAACTTATTCTTTCTTACTAATGTGCAACAAAAAACCCTATGTCGAATAGACATTAATCTGACTAATGAAAATGTCATGTGGGTGTCAATTATAAGTTGCTATTTGGCTTGTTGTACCTTTATCTTAGATGTGGTTAAATTTAGTTTTGCAGCAATTATTTGCTTGTTCATATGCTTTGTTAATGGCAATTATCTGTTAACAAGATTTGAACCATAAGTTCATTCTAGGATAAGGAAATGTATGATGGGGGGTAAAATAAGACAACAAGCAATACTTATAAATGACATTTTGTGGCCTATTTTAAATTATGACCAAATTGTCTAATGTATATATCTTTGCATGAATACATATTTATACATTCTTGACTTCTGAAAGTCTTGCACATTATCAAATTTGTGCACTGCTGCAGGTTTTTCCCCTGTTGATCCAGAAATTATCTACCAAAGAACAGGCCTCACTTGTGTGGCAATTCATATGTAGTGTTCCTATAATGTTGCTGGAGGAAGTTTTTCCATGGATGGTATCCTTCCTTTCTGCAAACAAACAATCAGAAGTTACCCAGTGTTTAAATGAAATTGCACCAATGGAAAAGGCACTGCAAGAGGTAGGCAACAGCTTAGTATTTAATATATTTTAATAAACTTCCTACTTTTTACTAATTCAGATATCATTGTGAAGGTTTTGGTTTCTTGGCTTAGAAGCAGCAAACAAACCTGTACTGAGACCTGTTTTCAGAGTGGAGAATTTCAAGGTGTTGATGGATTCCTACATATAGAAAGATCACTAGAGCTGAGTTATTGTAATAGGAACTCCGAAGAAATTTCAAGTCCAATGAAAGTGAATGGCCAAGAAATAGAAGATGGAGCCAACCAGGTTAATGTCCTTCATATTTGGCATAATGCCATCAAGAAAGATTTGAAAGATATTCTGGAAGAACTTCATCTACTAAGAAAATCCAGCTGTTTTCAGAATTTAGACTCGATACTTATCCAACTAAAATTCTTTGCCGATGTCCTCATCTTCTACAGGTAGTGCTTCTAACCATTTCTTTTTTGGTGTGTGGAGTCTGACTAATTTGTTTTATGTTATTTGCTGAATTTCCTGAAGGCCTATCCTTCTCTTCTATCTAAAAATCTTATTATTGTTGTTCACAATTATCTAATTTCTTAATGTAACTTCCTTATTACAGTGATGCTCAGAAGAAATTCTTTCATCCTGTACTGAATAAACATGCTTATGGCTGGTTGTCCAACTCCATTGAACAATTTCTTGGTGAAAGTAACATTGAAGATATACAACAATTGCTATTCTATAACTCAGAAAGTGGAATACCTTTGAGCAAATTCATAGAGAAGCTTTGCCAAACACTTGAATCATTTGTATCAGGAGTCAACAAACACTTTGCTTTTCAAGAAAATGAGGTACTATATTTAAATCACTACTTGTTTGTTTTACCAAGGAAGGCAGGGAATGAATATTAGTAATACATGGGAATGGTCCTTAACCTTTCAGTTTATCTTCATATGCAACTGTTTAATAAAATATCCTAATATTGTACTTTTGAAACTATTCTAAACTGTAAGTGTTATCAAGATAATAATTCAGCAAGTAGATCAACCTACCCACTTATTCTAACACATTAATATATGATTTTTTTAAAAGGCACACATATTTATATATGATGTTCTTTGTAGAATGAAATGTTTCTTACCTTGAGTGAATAGAAGACCAAGAAGTGAGAAAAAAAATCTCTATTTTCTGAGAAAAGTTCAATTTATGGATTACATATTTATCAACAAATTAATTTCCTACATGAGAGGGATGCTACATGCTAACATATCAAATGCTTACCATTTTGGAATCCTTATTTATTTTTTATCAGGTATTTCCTATCTTTAGAAAGAACTGCAGAAATGGAATGCAAGAGAGACTTCTAAGCTTGAGCCTATATATGATGCCTCTTGGATTATTAAGATGTGTTATAACCTGGTTTTCAGTTTGCTTGTCTGAAAAAGAGTCTAGGTCCATTCTCTATTGCATAAAGAAAGGAAATAATTCTGTCTGTAAAGCTTTTTCATCACTGTTACATGAGTGGTTCCGCATTGGTTATTCAGGTAAAACCTCTATTGAAAAATTCAGACAAGACTTGCAACATATGTTTAAAAGAAGATGCTCTCTTTTACCCGAACAAATTAAGGAAGCTCATGGATTTTCTTTCTTAAATTCTGAGAAGCAGCCTCATAAAGCCTCTGGCCAGAATTGTTTGTCCTATTCCTCCTCCTCTGGATCCAATAATGTAAACAAGTATGAGACACCATACTCCACCGGAATTAATCTGCATATATTTTTTCCTTCCACAGTTGTGAAGTTACATCAGCATCATACGTTACATGCAGAAGAACGTTCTTCTATTTCTTTTCTTGATGATCCGAAACCAATTGACCTAATATTTTTCTTTCACAAAGCTATCAAGAAAGATTTGGAGTACCTAGTTCTTGGCTCAACTCAGTTAGAAAAAAATGATAAGTTGCTTATGGATTTCCATAAACGATTCCATCTCATATATTTTCTTCATCAAATCCATAGTGATGCAGAAGATGAGATAGTGTTTCCAGCCATGGAGGCAAGGGGTAAACTTAAAAACATTAGCCATTCCTATACCTTTGATCACAAACATGAAGTTGATCACTTCAATAAAATATCTCACATCCTTGATAAGATGTCTGGGTTACATATTTCTGTTTCTACAATTGATCCAAATGTCAAGGAGAAGGGAATGCTAAGGTATCACCATTTATGCAGGAAGCTGCAAGAAATGTGCAAATCAATGCATAAGTCACTTTCTGATCACATAAACCGTGAGGAAATAGAAATTTGGCCTATAATTAGAAAATTCTTCTCAAATCAGGAGCAAGGGAGGATCATAGGATGCATGCTTGGAAGAATAAGAGCAGAGATATTGCAAGATATGATACCTTGGCTAATGGCATCTTTAACACAGGAAGAACAACATGTTTTAATGTTCTTATGGTCCATGGCTACTAAAAATACAATGTTTGATGAATGGTTAGGTGAATGGTGGGATGGGTACAGTTTAACCAAGGTAACAGAGGGGTCAAATGTTTCCCCTCTCCAGCCTGTTGAGCCAATGGAGATTATATCCAAATATTTATCTGAAGAAATTCTGAATGAATTACAAGAAGAATCATCTGCCAACAAAAGCATAATTTTTTTGCAGAAGGATCATATTGGTGATAATGTTGTGCTATCTAACTGCAACTTTGATGATAAAGTTAAGGTTCATAATGCAGAAAAAAATAATAATCAATGTTCGAAACTCACAAATCAATTTCATGATCATAACAAACATGCTTGCAATGAAGTAACAAATATCATAAATCCTGTAAACAATGAAGGAAAGTATTCTCAACTTTGTGACCAGTCTGGGCATTATGACCGACTTTTGAAATTGAGTCAAGATGATTTGGAGGCGGTGATAAGAAGGGTGTCTCGGGACTCTTGCTTGGATCCTCAGAAAAAGTCATACATAATACAGAACCTACTAATGAGGTTGGTCTTACTTGTGATTTTTCTTGTGGTTTTTGTTAAAAAACCATTAACATGCCTTCACTTAGCATCTGAAGCTTATGGGAGAGTAAGTTCATGACATATTAGAACCTCTATAACCAACTATTCATTGCCTTCACCTAACAACTTGAGCTTTTGAGAGAGTTGGTTTAACACTTTCATTTCATCTCCAATTTTGAGTAAGAATTTAATAGTATTCCTTAGTTGGTTTTATTTGTCAGTTTTAGTGTCGATAAACAATTAATTGCAATTATCCTTAGACACTTTTAGTGCATGTTTTGATTAGCTTATTTTTCTTTTTTTGAAAAAATTATAATAAAAATGTGGAGTTTTATATTGCAAGATTTTTTAACATGTAAAATAAGCTAATTCTAACATTCACTAATGGCAGGGTTATGCAAGTTTGCTTAGTATTCCTGACCATTAATTTTTGGAATGGACTAAACTTATTCTACTCCATGAGAATCAAATGATGCATTGCATAGTTGATTCTGAAATCCTGTGGATTTTAAGTGAGATATTGTAACAACAATGAGAGAATATTGATATTTATATTTGTAGGAATTTGGCATAAAAAAGTTTAAGCAGACAGTATATTACTGCTTTAGTAAATACATCAAAATATGATATGAGAGCTTAATTGCAGCTTTCAGTAATTTATTTCAAGCAATAGGTTCACACTTGTGGAGTTTAACATTACTTTCTACGTAATTTCAGTCGTTGGATTATTAGGCAGCAGATCTCTTCTACAGAAGCCAATATAAAAAATGATGAACTGGAATTTCCTGGGAAGCATCCATCTTACAGGGACCCTCTCAAACTAATCTACGGTTGTAAACACTACAAGAGGAACTGTAAGCTTTTTGCTCCTTGTTGCAACCAACTTCATACCTGCATACATTGCCATAATGAGGAATCAGATCATTCAATTGACAGGTAAGAAAACCATGTGTTCAATTTACGTTATTTTTTTCTTCAATAAAGAACTTCTATTTTGATCTTTGACCAATTGTCAAAATATATATAGAAAATCTATTACAAAGATGATGTGTATGAAGTGCTTAGTGATTCAACCAATCAGTGCCACATGCTCAACAATTTCATGTAATTTATCGATGGCAAAATATTACTGCAGGATCTGCAAATTATTTGATGATGAAAGGTAATGTAGCTTAATTAGTGTCTTTATAAACTTTACCTTAGAGAAACTTTCAATCGGTGGATTCTATAAAGATACCCATCCCATAGAACATTTGTTTGATAGATTTTGAGAATACTGTGTCTAGGATTGCTCACTAATACCTTATTTATGGTATAAATACAATTAGTTAAAGAGATAATTAGAGTCAATCAATATTGGGAAAAACCCAAGTCCCAAATTGGTTAGAGATAATGACAAAATAGAGTATATAAGTAGGAGACAACCCTCACCCTACGAGCTAGCTTTTGAGGTTGAGTTGGACTCAAGCCCACATTCTAAGAATCAAGGAGCTAATAACTAACAAATTGACATCAACAACATAAATACTATTGATTAAATGCTAAAACATGTAACAATGATATTCATTGGTGAACTGGTTTAACTATAAGAATGATTTTGATTTCCATTAGCATCGATAGGCTAACCTCTCTCTACATAGACAGCCAACACACACCACACCAAAGCATCAATAAATTATATGCTAACTCCTATACATAGTAAACATGGTATCTTAATGTTTCTCTACTAAAGGAAGACAGGTTTTTTTGTTACCTTCCAAAAAGTATTTCATGAATATGATTATGATAATAATAATGGGCCCTAGCTGTGCTATATTTCAAGTTGTCAATGAAAATGATAAAGTGCATGAAGGTTAATAGTCGTGCTTGTCAGTTGTCATCTTAACTAGCTATGCTAAACTTTCAAATTGTTACTGTAGTTCTTTTATTATTTAAACAAAACCTATTATTGCTAATCTAACCCTCTTACTTCTGAAATGCTCATCAGGGAAATTTACCATTGTCCTTACTGTAACCTGTGCCGAGTTGGAAAGGGTTTGGGTGTAGACTACTTTCACTGTATGAATTGCAATGCTTGTATGTCTCGTTCTCTTATGACACATACATGCAGGGAGAAACATTTAGAGGACAACTGTCCAATTTGTCATGAATATATCTTCACATCCTGCTCTCCGGTAAAAGCCCTCCCATGTGGTCATGTGATGCACTCAACATGTTTTCAGGTACTTCCTTGTATTTATTTCCTTCACAAACATCCAGAAAATACAGAAACAACTTAAGTAGCATTTGTGATGGTACTTCCAGGAATATACCTGCTTTAATTATACCTGCCCAATATGTAGCAAGTCACTTGGAGACATGCAGGTCAGTTATTATTTAATGTTATTACGTATATTATATTAAGATATATTGTTCATACTGATGATAACACATTTGCCATTGAATTTCACATTACTTAAATGCAATGGAGAATTACGAGAAGCTTTCTTGTCTTCTGATAATTGTTTACAAAAGCTGATAAAGTACAACTTTAGGGGTTGCTAGTTACTACATAAGTTGCGCCATAGTTCTAATGACTAGCCATCAATATTAAAATCTATAAAAGCGACTATGGAATTCTACAGGGCAACATTAAAATATTTTTCACTTTGCATGATTTCTGTTTCAATTACTCTATCATTGTCTTGTCTCGTCATTTTACATGCTTGAAAAACTCTTACGCGGCTGTTCAAGGTTAAATTTGCCTATCAGAATTAGCTGAGGGGTTAAGCTGGTTTTTGAATTTTGTTATCAGTACACCATTGTCTGTGAAGTGATCATCTCTCTTAAACCATCAGAATGACTTGCAGGTATATTTTAGGATGTTAGATGCGTTGTTGGCTGAAGAGAGAATTTCTGATGAGATTTCTAGTCAAACTCAGGTTTGTCAACTATATTTCTTATTTCTGATGCATTGTTGTATGTTTTTTCAAAATGCATACTCTGATGGAACCTGTAATAGTTGCAGGTTATATTATGTAATGATTGTGAAAAGAAAGGAGAGACCCCCTTCCACTGGCTCTACCACAAATGCCCTAGTTGTGGTTCCTACAACACTAGAGTTCTATGATTCTTCCATTGAGAGCATAAAGTTGCTTCTTCCTTGCTTCTTTGTATTTAAACACTAGGTTGTAAAATATTTAATGTTTATCTGTATTGCTTGTGCCAAAATAATCGTTCTAATTTAAAAATATCTCCTCGTCCTTGACATTTTATTGATCTTGCATTGCAAAATATTAGAATCATCATTGCATCTTCAGTCCGAAAAACGTGAGAAATGCCATTCGTGACAACTTTCTACAAGTAGACATTTGTTGCCCACTTTGTTTTAGTGCTCAGCTGACTCTTGAAATGCAACAGAGTGTGGATAACGCCATAATATTTTAGCTTCTATTCGTTATGTTGGTTATGTTCTATCTTCTAATGGTGCCAAGAATAAGAAGTTATAAGGTATACTGGAAATATGAGGAATATAGGTGTGTAAGATTATAATAATAATAATAATAATAATAACAATAATAATAATAATAATTTATTATTATTATTATTAGTAATTTGACTGTGATTGAAAGTAATAAAGTAAGATTATTTTAAATTAAGATAAGAATATTATTTTGAATTGTATATTTAAAATAAACAATATAATTAATATATTTATGTTTGAGATGATAATATTTTAAAAATAACTTTTATTTCTTTGAAGTTGTTGACATTATTTCTTTACTTAATGCTTATAATTTAATAAATTAATTTTTCAATTTTTAATTAATTTTTCAATTTTCAATTATCTTTGCAGCTTTCAATTAACTTTTATCAAATAAGTGTATCTATCTTATCTATGAACATATATCAGTCTACAAGACATTCTATATATGTTGTTACTTATATATAAGTAATCGACTATCAAATACACATTATCTTATAATTTGAATAATAACAATTTGTATGTTCATCTTATCAACATATTAATTATCAATTAAGGATAAGGTCATACTCCACGTTATAAATACAATACAAGTTCTATCTAATCGTTTTATACATTAACTCATCATTATTCATTCACGGTGAATATACTCTTTCTTGAGACTCGAAAGTATACCTTAAGTTATACAATCCTCTCTATAATTTACTTGAGCGTCAGAGTCATTTCTTTGTTTTACATGTCCTCCTTTATAACAAGGTCGACTCACATCTAATGTTTAAGGTCTAGAACCCACTTGGACCATCTCTAATAACTAATATTTAAAGTTGTTATCCTTTTATGATACATGATTGATATCTTGCACAATTTTTTTTTTATTTTTAGTTCATAATTCCTAATTCAATTTTTTTAAAAATTCTTATATGGTAAAAATGTAAAATATTTTAACGAATTATTGATAAATCAACATATAGTTGTGCATAACAAGTCACACTTGATTTGTTTTAATTTAAAATATATAATTGAAAATGTTAATCCATAGAGTATTTTGTTTTAATTTTTTTTTATTGTAGCTAGAAATTCTTACTTTAAATTGATTGAAGTATTATTTTATAATAATTATTTAAATTACCACCTCACCTAATTTATATAAGAAAAATTCTCTCATTTATTCTTTTTTTAAAGATTATAGTCTATCATATATGTAATCAAATATATATCTATAATAAATAAAAATTATTAATAATTAAAAATATAATATTTTTTATCTTAACCTTCTTCTTCATTAAAAGAAAAAAAATCTTACTAATTGAATTCGATTAAAAAATAAAAAAAGTCTAATCAATAATTATTTCTACTAAAAATATACTCATAAAATATTTGAACTATTTAACCTTCACTTAACATATTAATCACATGTATTTAATTACTTAATTAAAATATTATACTTTACAATTCATGATTAAAATAAATTATAAATAATTCATAATACATAAAAAAATTATATTTAAAATACTTTATAAAATTATTCATGAAAATGTTGATCCGTGCATAACACGGGTGATGCATGCACTCTGGTTTTCATGAATAGAAAAATGTGTATAGAAAGATTATCATACCAAAAAATTGTTCAAAAATAATTATTATACCAAAAAAATGTATAGAAAAATTATTATCCCATCCCTGTCAATTATTGTTAGACTTTTGAAGTCGTCTTTGGTTGACCTGCACTTCGTAAATCCACTTATCTGAAATTCTGAACAGTACAGTTCTTGCGTTATTTCGGAGGATCAATTGTTTGATTAAGCAAAAAACTTAATAATAGGTAATAATTCATTCATAGTTTTCTTACAACTGTAATGCAATTTCAGCTCTTTAACTTTCTTTGTTGATATCTGGAGGGATTGCTTCCAAACTCTGCATAGTCTGTGTCTAATAGCTGTTAGAGTTTACCAAATTGGTTAATTATTTATATATTATTATGTTTAGACTTTGTCTTTGTGTTCCCTTGTTCCACACATAAGTTAAACAAAGGTACTATTATATAGTTTTCTAGGTTATATCTGCATGAAAACTATGATTTTGGATTGTAAATGATATCTCCTTCAAGAGGTTGGGATTGACTTGTCAGGCCGGTTAGCTTGCAATTCTGGGTTTCTGACAGACAATATATAAATTGTATTTATGTATGACTATGACTATGGAATATATAGGGTTAAAATAAATACGTCATGATTAATGGTGTTGATGGATATATCAAGAATACCGAGTATTTGTCTACTCTCAGTATTCGAGAGCTACTTGCTTATAATTTATGCAAGAGCTCTACCAAGTCAGCTTTGCTTTCGAAGCATTTATTGTCATTCTGATCCTCACTTTATTTTGCTTCTAGGTTGTAACTTTGTAAGTTTTCCTGTCCCTAATTCATCTCCGTGTGTTTGATGTGGTGAGTGTATCCATTGGATGACATTTGAGTATAAATTTTGGTCATCCTTTTTAATGGTTAAACTCTTCTACTGTATTCGTGTTGCATGCCCTTCGTTGAATTGCTTGTAGGAATAACTCAATCGATGCTTTGATAAAATACTTTCGATACCAAAACCCTTTCATCTTCAACCTTACTGGCTTCGCCTCTAGCGCATTGATATATCAATTAAACAAGAAGTACTATAGTAGAAGTTTGTTGGTATGAACACTGGTTTCTCTCCTGTTGAGGACTGTGACTCAATGTGTATCAATGGATTTTACTGTTGGTTTTGCCAATGGAATGTGTTAAATAATTTGCAGTTGACCTTATGTCTATATGTAGCTTGTATATTGGCAGTTGGTGTTTGGTCAAAATCCTTCAATTTTCTTTCATTCCCTTCATGCATTTTATAATTATCATCCTCACGTTTGCTACATCTTGCTGATGCATATGAACATTGCAGTTAAAAGCAAATGGGGAATCTTTTTTGTTGTGTGCAAGTTGATCAATCAACAGTGGCTATAAGAGAAGGATTTGGACGATTCGAGAAGGTACTTCAGCCGGGATGCCATTGCATGCCATGGTTCCTTGGAAAACAACTTGCTGGTCATCTCTCTCTTCGGCTACAGCAACTGGATCTTCGATGTGAGACCAAAACAAAGGTTTGTTATTGTCTGGCACTTCAGCTCTAACCAAATCTTTTTAAGTCATTGCATGATCTTTAATTGCCGTGAATACTTTTTGGCATGGACATCTTTTAATTTTTATTAAGTGTATTTTGTTGCCATTCTTGTGCTTAGATATTTTGAATCCTTCAAGTTTATTGTCAGCAAGAGGGTAGTCCTGTTGCTAGAGGTAGAGGGAGACCTAGAAAAGTTATAGGAAAACAAATACAAAGGACTTTGGGGTCAATCATTTGTCTACGACATGATTTTCAATAGAACATTATGGCATCATTTAGTCTATGCAGTTCACTCCACCTAGTGGGAAAAGGCTTGGTTGTTGTTGTATGTTCATTGTCTCTTTCACTAGTATTGTCTGCTTTCAATTATTATATCCATGCACGACATGTTACTCTGTACATGTTTGTTATACTTTTCCATTGAATTGAGTTTTATTAGTTTTAATATTTATTTGCTTACAGGATAATGTCTTTGTCAACGTTGTTGCTTCTATTCAATATCGTGCCCTGGCAGAGAAGGCCAATGATGCTTTTTACAAATTGAGCAATACAAAGACCCAAATTCAAGCCTATGTTTTTGATGGTATAAACCTTAATACTGAGTAACAGTACGAAACCTACAATAAGTGGTTTGAACATATTATATCAGCTAAGGTGAAATTTCTATTTTTAATGCAGTAATTAGGGCAAGTGTTCCAAAACTAACCTTAGATGATGCTTTTGAGCAGAAAAATGAAATTGCCAAAGCTGTGGAAGAAGAACTTGAGAAGGTTTTTTTTTTTTAATAATATTATTTACTTATAAGATGAACTGTGAATTTATGTTGAGTTGGATCTGATGCTTTATTGTCTTCATAGGCTATGTCAGCTTATGGGTATGAAATTGTTCAAACACTGATTGTTGATATAGATCCAGATGAGCATGTGAAGCGGGCTATGAATGAAATCAATGCTGGTATGTTATATGAGTAGAACTTGTATGTTCAGTTTCTGCCCATTATTTATTCATTCTCCAAAAGGGGTCGATTGTTTTTTAGTAATATAATTAGTATCTTCCTTTTTCCTCAGGATTATATGCAGCTACTTGTACTTTGCAAGCTCTTATTGTTGAGTATTGGATCCTAAATCTAATTTATCACAGAAACTATTGTTTAGGCATTACCTTTTGTTATATTCACTATATAATATAGATCAGTTTGTCTTCTTTAAATCAACTCAATCTTATATGACTTATGTATTAACTAGATATCGTATGAAGTCTAATTTTGGACTCAAATGATTTTTGTGTTTATAATAGTTTACCTAGTTCCTCTGCCGAGTGCTATAGATAGATGTTTTTTTTTTTTTGCTTCTTTTTACCCTTTATCAGCTGCAAGATTGAGGGTGGCAGCTAATGAGAAGGCAGAGGCAGAGAAGATCTTGCTAATTAAACGAGCTGAGGGTGAGGCTGAGTCTAAGTATCTCTCTGGGTTGGGTATTGCTCGCCAACGCCAAGCAATTGTGGATGGCTTGAGAGATAGTGTGCTTGGATTCTCAGTTAATGTACCTGGGACAACTGCAAAAGATGTCATGGACATGGTCCTTGTCACTCAGTATTTTGACACTATGAAAGAAATTGGCGCTGCCTCTAAGTCTTCTGCTGTGTTCATTCCACATGGACCTGGTGCTGTTCGTGATGTAGCTGGTCAAATTCGTGAGGGACTTCTTCAGGCTTCTCATCAGTAGCCTCTACTCCACCTAAATCTTGTGTTTGGTTTGAATTGGAGTATGGTGAAGTTCTAGCACCTGTAGCTACCTGTACTTCTGTTCTGTGCAGTGTGTTTTATGATTTTGTTTTATAATAAACTGCAAAATTGATCCTCCAAAGATTATGGCATCACCTCATTAATCTTCAAAAGTTTTTTTCTGTCAAATCAGTCCCACAAATATCTAAAATGTTACCAATTTTTTCTTAAAGAGGACTAAAGAAACGGTAACACCAGAATTTAGTATTTGATTTGTCTCTTTTTGGGGTTGATTTGTTGACCAAAATCTTTGGAGGACCAGTTCAAGGACTTACTTCTTCGATTTATACTTTCAAGCAGTCAAGTAATACTGTGTATTCTGTTGTCTATATTGTGAATCATGCAAAACTATCGAGCATCCCTGTATATATATGTTGTCTAAATTGTGAAGTTGCATATACAAGAAATTTCCTACATAACGTTATCGAGTAGATAACTATATACTGTTAGAGAGTGCTTCATGGTAATTGTTAAATTAAATACTACGCTTTCTAACCTTCCATTTTTTGAACAAATAAAAAATGCTTCTACTCCTCATATTCTCCATTAAACTAAAATATTACCAAGTTATGTTACAAAATTTTCCCTTGGAACCTGAAGGTTTTGCCTGTATTGCAGTGCTCATTTTTTTCTAAGAAAACATACAACTGCTTCCCCTTTACAAATAGTAAAGTCTTTCACAACGTAGTAAAGAACAGAAATAACACAGCAGCTACCATCTCATCGAAGAAAAAAAATGTAATTCTGGAGCTATTTGTTTCAGATATTCAACTTCTAAAAGAATAAGCAGGAATGAATTTAAACTTAAAACAGGTAAAAATGATAAACAAATACCTGCCACTAGTACTATAATAATTTTATTAATAAAAATTGTGTGACTAGAACTACACATGGTACTCATACAGTTGTTGAATATTGAAGAAAATGGATGGGGAAAATCAACAAGTTTCATCCTGTTTGTGCCGTCATTTTGAAGTCCCCTTACATCCAACAACCTCTCAATTGGAGATGAAAGCTTATCTAAATGGTATTGACTAGGGTTTTAAAGCCACAGAGACTCCAACCTTTGGATGCAAATTATTATCTGAGTTCTTAAATTCCACTTCTCCAGCCATAGTTACAAAACATCTCTCCCAGAACCCTTGTTGAATAAGAGCACCTGCCCTGCCAAAGGTGTCAAATCGAGCCTTTACCAACGTTTGCGGAAAAAACGCATGCTGAGCACCAATGGTGCCACTAGTCTCCCCCATTGACAAGCTATGCCTCAGCTCTGCTGCAATGGCGGTCTTGGTTAGGAGGTTCACTTCATGATAACAGGAGGCTTTCACAATGTCAAAGCTGTCATGCCTGCAGCACAACACCAAACTTCAGGCTTGAAGAAAGTAACAAGAGGAGAACACTAAATACTAATGATTAAATTCTCTAGTTAGTTTAGAGGTAACAAATTGATGTTCCTACTTCCTATACATTTTCCGATAAATTTAGTTTGTATACTTTTTGTAGCACATATCTCACATGGTCAAGGAAGCAACAAGCAAGTTAGTGTTGAGGCCTAAGCCTGCATTCAGCTTGCTGATTGTTCTTGTTGGTAGGTCAAGTGCAACATTGCCTCCAAGAGACAGAATGTTTGTTCCTACAAGACCTGATAAGTTTAGAACAGGGTCATATCCTTTTTCTAGGTTTCCTTCTAATCCAATGCATCCAGTAATCCCAGTGTAGTTGCTCAAATGTTGTAGTTCCACCTATGATGATTCCAGAAAATAGTCAGATGAAACAAGAAAATCAATAATTAAAATAACTAAAGTTGATGATACTAATAGTTCTTAGGCAAGTAAATATTAACTTTACCTTCCCAGAATCAGGTATGGTGCATTTGAAAAGGCTCTTGAATCCAGGTACAAGTTCATCTACTGTAATGGATGTGGCAGCAAAAGCACTAAAGTCAGACATGCTGCATGCAATTCCTTGGCTTTTTAAGAAATTCGCGTAGCTCTCATGTTTATTATGGAAAACTTTCAGGACTAATTGATGCTTTTTTATATGAATATATGACTCATGACTTATGAGGTACTGACTGGTTTCCTCGGTGCAAGTTAGATGCTAATCAAATGAAATGAACACTGAAAATTCACCAACAAAAAATTGAGTGTTGAAGAAAAACTGTATATGTGAGTTAAATCTCTATAGGTGGTATTTGTTATGGAGTAAAATGGTGTTTTTATCATTGAAAATGTAACTTGCAATTTCAACTTTGAACTAAATTATGTATATGATTTAGTAATTGAATAATCCCTACCAGGGATAGAAAAAGACTCAGAAACAAGTCTGAAATTTTAAGGATTAAATCATGATGTAATTTAAATGACAAATAAATTGCAAAATGAGCATATTTTTCATGATCAAAATATCAGTTTACTCATTTTTTATCTATATTAATGACCCCTTCTCCAACTGAATAACATTAAACAATAATAACAAAAAAAGAAAAGAAAAGAAAAAGATTGAGTTGATATTCACATTACCTTTACAAGAGAGGTCTACATTATAGTCCATGAATTGGTAGTGAAAATGAATTGGAGATAGATTTGAATAGTCCGTGTGAAGAACATCTAATACAAAAGTAAACAAATTTTTGTTACAATATGATCGGGAAGGCAACTCTAAGATCCTCGGATTATAATTCATTCTTGTGAAAGATTAAAAAGAAATAATAATAATAATAATAATAACAACGAATTGATGAAACCTTTAGCCTTCTTGCCAATATCAAAATATATCCCCGGACAGGTGCTCATTTTGCTAAAATAAATGCTTAGAAATCAATTTTTTTTTTGTTTCACCTTTTCATGATTTGTTGGGATGAGAATTTATTGGGAGGGAAAGAAGGGCAAAGGAAGTTTCCTCTTGTTGTACAACATGACTCACTTTTTGGGTACACAAACAAAATGACTCAATCGAAACCTGTATATATAGCGAAACTTCCATAAAACAATTGTACCTATCATTTCGTACTCTAAAAATGACACCTAAAGATGACGATAAAGAGAGAGAAGGAGTAAAACATAAGCTAACATTGACAAACACTGTCACTGCTTCTGGACATAGACGTTGGCTCTTGTGAATTCATGTATGTACATATAATAATAAGGTTGTAATATGAATGTTTCATTTGAAAGGAAGGGAAATCCTTTTTCCTTATTTTTTGGTCAACAATGAAGGAAATCTAACGGTTACCTTTTTATAGTATAGTCATTGTTGCTTTAAGCTTAAACTGACTAAAATTATTTAGAGATTAGTTACATTTTGGAAGCATTTAATCCTGTTTATCTTGTCACTATTTAACAACTGTACTAAAATCAAACTCAATTATCTCTTTTAATCTCCAAGATAGGACAAAATTAAGGGGCATTATACTATTTATGTTCTCTAATATTCTTTTTATAGTATTTTTAGTGGCAAATTTTAAATTTGGATCTTAGATCATTCTTTGGTGGATTGTATAGTATCAAGTAGGATGTAAAATCTCTTAAGATATCTTACATTTTTTTTCTAAATTTTATTTTAAGATCTTAGGAAGAGAGAAAGAGGAAAAAAAATATTATTTTTTGATATTATACATATTTTTAAGGATTTTTTACAAGAACTCATTCTTCATATTAGAGATCTATTCAACTTCTTTATTAAAAGATATAATCAACATTAGATCTTAAAGTCAAAATATTTGTTCAACATCCACATTAAAAATATTCTTAAACACCACGTGATGGGATGTGAGTTATGTATTGTGGAATTACATAACATTTCTCATGCCAACCTGCCATGGTCATTTTAATGGTTGATTATACTCACAATTTCATCGTTGTTTGGAGACCAGAGTCTATACCTTTTCAATTATGGCATTAATGAATTTCATTTTTTTATCCACGGCCAATTGCGTTGAACACTTCATTACAATTGAGACAATTTTCTATGTGCAAGAAATTATATGATTGACTCGGTGGTAACAGAAAAAGAGAAAAAGAAAAATGTTGGGGATTTAATTCTTCAGTTAAAAAAAACAATTAATAATTAATATTTGTTGATAAAAAATAAAATTCATACATAATGGAACTCTGAGTGTTGGAAAAAGACTTAATAAAATAAACTAAAATAAAATTAGTATATACAATCGGGCGTATAGGGAAGTGCCTTGCATATTATTGTCTAACTTTCATTTTCTAAATACACTTCGCTAGCTTTCTTGGGTTTATTTCTTCTCTTCTTTTTGTTTGGTTTTGATTTGTCTTTTTGAGGCTATTGCATCTCAGTCAGATCCAAAGTGCAGCTCGCACGAGCGCGGGCTTCTCTAACAATTTACGCAACATATGCAAATTACAATTTTTTATGTACAAAATACGTTTTTTTTTTCTTCTTTCTTCCCTAAAGCTTAAAACTTGCAAGAGATTGAAAAGTGTGAAATTATTCAATGTTGGATATAAACAAAGCAAGAAAATAAATGGTAAAAACTCAGTGAATGGAGTGAGATAGAAAATAAAACTTTTGTGCGAGTTGTTTGATTTATATAATCAATCATATCATTTGTGTTTTACAATATTAGCTGCTAGTTGAAAGGTGTAAGTGATAATAGAAAGTTTTTAAATTAACTTATTAAATCATAAATATTTGATATAACTAATTATTGAAATAGTTAAAAATATAAAATAATATAAATGATATTCAATAAATAATAAATAAATATTTTAAGATAAAAAAGAAATAAAAATAAAAAAGTTAGAATTTAGAAATATCTGTTTTAAAAAATATTACTTCAAATAGTATTTTAAAAAACACTAAAAGTTATCTAAAAAAATTATTTACCAAATTATCAAACAAATTTTTGATTAGTATAAAATTAGAAATTAACTGAAATTATGTGTCGAATATAATCATATTGGCAAAAATGTTTGATTGTTATTTCATTAAAACAGGAAGAAACTCGTGAACATTTATCTCTAAAAATTGGACAAACATTTATGTTGGTCCCAAAAGTGTGAGACGATAATAATTTAATTTTTGAAAGATAAAAAATAAGTTTAATTCTCAGATATAAAAGAAAGCGCGACAAATATATTTAAAATAATTATAATAAATATATTGATAAAATTATCAAACTCTCATTTTCGTTATGGGCTATGGCTGTATGAACACTGCTATACGATTTTGTAAAACACCAGCATAGATTATAGTTTAAAACTGAATAATATTTTTTTATTTGTAGTATATTGGAATCAAAGACGTGTACTCAAAAGAGTTTAAAATATGTACCCAAAAAAAAAAAAGAGTTTAAAACTTCCGGTTATAAAAATTGAAGAAATCTTTAGTTTATGAATATAACTCTGATTCAAGAATTTACACAAGCCCGGAGCCAAAGTGCCCAACCCTAGCAAAATTATAATACGAATCGTATCTACGACTACTGTATACTTATACAGTCATATTTAAATTTGGGCCTTCATGTTTTTCTCATTAGATTTTTCTTCTTTTCCTTAAAGCATCCTTGGGTTTCTCTTTCTTGTCCTTTTTAGTTATTATACTCCTCTTCAGTTTTACTTTCATGTCATCTTCTTCAGACCCTCCCATATTCAAACCAAAGATTGCCATAAATTAATTCTTGAGCAGGTACCATATCCAATTCAACATAAAAGATTTACAGTGTGTTTGAATTTTAGTTAGAAACGCTCAAACAGACATTAAATCTAAGAGTAATATTATGACCTTTTATTCCACCTTTCTACCAATTCTCATATTATTTTTTATAGTAATTATTGAATGAAAGGTAAAAGTGTTAATATCCTGAATATATAAAACACATCCAAAACTTACCATAAATTAAAGATAGGAAGATTAAGTAGGAGGATGAAGTAGAGGATTTAAAATTTTTCTAATCCTAATCCTTCCTCCTACGTGCTTCTTCCTACTGACTTGGAAGGTGTGCCAACAATGAATAAAAGTCTCACTAAAGATGTGCATGGTTATGTTAAGAATGTCCCAACTTCTAAATAATATCTACATATTACTAAATATAGCAGTTGGATACATATTACTCAGTAGTAGAGTGTACACTGACACTGGATGCACAGAGACAAATTTTTTGTCCTCACCAAAAAAAAAATCTTGTACACACAAAAAAAAGTTAAGTTTTTGTTGAAATTTGTGGTTCCCAAATTAAATTAGTCTCTCCATGGCTCCATGCAGTGGCTCCCTCCATGAAATCAATTATTCTGTTTTTATGAACAACACTGTCTAATTATGTAGTTAGTAGATTAATATTGAACCAAAACTTTCTCTAAAGTATTTATGGAAGAAATACATTTGGTTAGCATATCTCTATGCACTTGATATAAAGGTGGCGTTTAGCCAATTAGGGTGATGTGTGCACATTAACAGTAATATTAGAGTTGATAGAGAATGTGTTTACCTGTGAGAGTACATCTTATTTATAAAGGTGTTACCTTTAGGTTAATTGCTGCTACACCTCAATTTAGATGAGAATTTTGATTATTGGGATTAGGATATCCGTTTGTTGAGATCTTTTTTGATGGCGACTAATTTCTGATATTGGGATCTCCTATATTATTGTTAATATCTCTTCCGATATTGTTGAGATCTCTTTTATTATTGAGATTCTGAAATGAGTTCTTACTTCATTGTAACGGGTAGTCTTAATCTCATATATTGGGTCCTTAACATCAATATTTACTAAAGTTCATAACCAATTGATTCTTGGGCTGAGTTATGGGGAATTTGGATTTTCCATAGGGAAGTAACAAGGAATCTTCACCACTAAAATTTTATTTTTCGCTTATAAAAAGTTTAATAAAATATAAGGTAAAAAAAATAGTAGCCATTGGATCTTGACTGGAGGATCTTGCAGTGATTACCCTGACTACAGGCAATCTTGATCCGTGCTAGGGGAGACTTGAAATATGAAAGTACTCATCATAGTTTTTGAATTTTCTAACTAAAAGCTTTTTAGTATGTGTTTGGATTTCCCTTAGAAACCACAATGAACACTGAAAAATTCACCAATTTTCTCCTTTCACGTTACGGTGCACTGAGTATCGTGTGAATGAAAATCCAAACATTGGTATCTACTATACACTTAGTACTCAACGTTTATTACCGTGAACACCATAAATGACACAACAGAGATATGTCCTTCGTGGTCTTGTACTAAGAAAAAGTCCTATGAATGCTTATGGTTTTAATTTAAAGAAATTATTTTAATATTTGATGATTAATTAAATTAGAGAATTTATTATGATCAAATAATTAATTAATTTTCTAAGTGAAATGTTATTATATTTTTGCTAACATTAAAAATATAAATAATATAAGCATAATTGAAATGTTTTGGTGAAAAAACAAAAGTAAACACATAGTGATTATATCATGGGTTAGCAAGTTGTTGAAAAATTGTGGAGGACTTGGCGTTGGAAACCTAAAGCACAAGTCAAGTGTTCAACTTGCTAAAATTTTCTTTCAATCTTTAGATATGCTACTAGTTAACAAATAGAAACAAAAAAAGATTTTATTTTAAATTTAAATATATTAATAGTTAGTAGATAAAAACAAAAAAGAATTTTTTATAAATTTCAATATACTAATAGCTAACAGATAAATAATATTTTATTTTAAATTTAAATATGTTAATAGTTATCAGATAAAAAAAGATTTTTTTATAATTTAAATATGCTAATAGTTAAGATGTCCCTTTAGTTTTTCCAATTTGTTAGGAAAAGAGATTTCTTAAGTGTGCTATAAGAAGAAGGGCCTTAAACTACACATCGAAATACAGTCTTTTATCTATTCTCTTGTTTTTTCTCACAAGGAAAGCACCAAAATATTTTATCTTTTTAATCTTTGGTATGCTTGTCAAAGAAATTGACAATAAATTATTTAAAAAAGTTTTATGCTTTAAGGGTTGATTAACCGGTACACAATTAATTATTTTATCTGTTTTAATGTAATTTAAATACAAAATAGATTGTTTTTATTCTGATTGATATATATATATATATATTAATTATGAATACTCATATTTTCTTTCCCAATAACAATTGAGGTCATGTGATTCCAAAATGTGGAAAGTGCTAAATAAAATTGAAATAAGACAACATGGAGAAACAAACAAACAGCATAGGTGCTGTTGATGCAATGTATATATTTTTTTAAAATTAAAATGTGTGAGAGGTATCAGAGGCAATATTATATGGCTTCCCAAAGATGTTCACCCACAAAAGTCCCCACCATGGAACGGAAGAGCCAAGCCAGTAGTACCCAAAATTTCTCCCACCATGTTTATCTCTTCCCTTTCACCCTTGTTCCCCTTTCTCTTATTTCGAGTTTTCAACAGTGGGCAGCCACAGTCAATCAATTTGATTGCAACAAAAAAGAAATGATGACAACTAGCCACTTTCCACCCCTTTTTCCCCTCCTTACATCAGTTATTGAGGACACCTTTTTCAAACACTATCCCTACAAAACAGCTGCTTGTTTCTTTCCACGCCCCCTCATTAGTAAAATAATTTCCCATCCCTAAAAAAATTGTTTCCTTAATTAAAATTAAAACTAATAATAAAAAACAAAAACTACTGATTGAATTTTGAATAATCTACATCAAGCGATCAGAGAGGCTGGGAAGTCGCCGGAAAAAGTTCAACGTGGCAGAGGGCATTAGGTTCCGGAACATGGGATGGCGGAGGTAATAAAACCCTAACGCCACCGCCACCATTTTTGGCGGCATTGCATAGAGTGTGACAGTTATAGCAAGACAAACTCCAATGAACAATTTTGTGGCCCTGGGGTCTCTCCAACTAACCAAAGCTTGAAGCCTCTCTCCCTGTGTAGCAAAATCACCCAACACAGTTTGTACCCTTGCAGCCAGCATTCTCAGCCTATCATAGCGCATTCTAATTATATCGGGTGGTTTCGAACTTGGCATTGTGTCAAACTCCTCGTCCAACTCATCCGGGTCAACCGCTTCGGCCTGCGACAACCGGGTATCCATCCCGGCCGGTATCTTCGGTCTGAACCGGTAATACCATATTCCAATTAAGACCACGTATAAGAACCCCGTGGGGACAACTAAATCCGGATACCAAACAAGGACTAAATACAGCATGTGGAGTAGCACTGTGGTAACTGGATTCTTCCACCTTCTTATGTCATCCAACCATTTTGCCAGTCCAACCGCCCAAGCCAAAACCGCCAAAATTCTGAACCAATTGGCCTTGCTCTTCCTCATGCTCCACACGTGCGAGTCTGCATCCAGCATGTACCGAACAACCTCGTGCCCCAGCGGCGGCTCCGACCGCGCCAGCCACTGCGCCACCATCTTTGTGGCGGCCCCGCGCAGAGCCTCCTGCTGCGCCACCCCGAGCGGGCGGAGGTAGTGCAATCGTGGAAGTAAGGGCTGGCCGTACACCGCACACGTGTCGGGCAACAACAAAGAGGGGCACGCGAACCGAACCGCTAACTCAATTTCGCCCATTTTTTTAAGCCCGGTTCGCGTGAGGACGAGTAAGGGATAGGAGTTGGTGTATATTCTGTTGCTCTCCAGCGTAGAGACACGTATGCGTAGCTTGCCTACACGGCAATCGGGCCTGTGGTCCTTTGACACGTCAGCGAACATACGCCAGTTGTCGAACACTCCCACGGTGAGGACCGTGCAGGGGTCGTAGACCTGCCACGTGTACTGCTCGTTCCACCGTGGATCGAACGTGTCGGTTACGGTGCGGGTTCGGACCCACTTTTTCCCATACTTGGCCACACAGTAAGCATCGGTGGACCCCTTTCCACCGCCTTTGTATTTCATTGGGAGGAGCCCGCGAGCGCCCAGAATCCCAAGCTCTAGAATCCCCACCGCCGGTTTCCACAACTGCTTCGCCGTGGGACGGAAGTCGCTGCACACGTTCGCCGCTTCGTCCAGCACGTGGTACCCTGCCTCCAGGCATAGGCGAAGGTGGACTCTGCCGCAGTAGGACCCGCCCTCTAAGGGGAACCATTTTGCTGCCACGTGGCGCTCGTCGATTCGCTGCTCGATTGAGCTCAGCGGAATCACGATGTGCCCTAGCAGCGCCGGTTCCTTGGTGGTGCGATCTTCTAACAGAACGATGACAGAATCTTCTAGTGGCTCACCGGCGACGAATAGAAGATCCTCGCTCCAGTGGAAGGATAAGCTACGGTGGTTCATGGATCCTCTTCTCGTTCGCTGCGATTGGAACCCTAATTGCACCTTCACCCTCACTTCTGGCGCTGTTAACGGAGGTAGATTGGGAGCAATATTCAGGTCTTGCGCTTCCACCACCGTCACGCGCAGGTACCAGAGCTTTGGAGATTGGTAAACCTTGGACCGAGTGTGTGCCACGTACGGTGCATCTGAGATCCACGCTTCCGGGAACGCGTCGTCGGACTGCGTCCCGATCCACACGGAAAGCTGAATGTCGCCGGAAACTCTCCCGGGATTCTGATCGGCGGTGCCTCCTTCGAGGCGGTACCATTGCGGCGCCAAGGGACTGTCGGGAGGATCTCGTACCGGAACGTCGGAAAGGTCGAAGCAAACGCCGCCGAGGAAATTCTCCGTCGGGGAATCCCAAACCGAAATCTCCAGCGTGGCGTTGTTCGCGTCGGTGGTGTTGTAACCCAGCGCGAACGTCTGGTTCCATTCCGGCGAATCGGTGGGCTCGTTGGGCCTGTAGCTGGCGGGCTCGGATGTCCTGGATTGGCTCGACATCCAAATCCTCACGATTGGGTTTTCACTGGGAGGAGCGAGCCCACGCGCCTTCCAGATTTTGACAAACAGGTACTGCATTGGCTCCACCAGATCGAAGGGATAAACTCGCTCAGACCCATTACCAGTTTTCTTTCCAGAAATATCTTTAGGCAAGTAATCCCCGTTCGGCCGCTTCAAAATCTTCACCCTCTCCCCTCTGTTGGCCTGCATTTTCCTCACCTCGGGGTGAAACTGCATTTCCGACGCCGAAGGAGGCTCAGACATATCCGGCAACGGTGGATCCTGCGGAACATGAACCACCGGCGGTGGAGATTCAGCCACGACCACAACACGCGGCGGCGAATGAGGAGGTCCTGTAGGAAGAGGCACACATTGCTCCATCATCGGTCCACCAGGAGCCTCAAAAACACGTCCCTCCTCAACAACCACCACTCCCGGTGGCGGCTTGGTTTGCTCCGTTCTGTCACCTTGCTCCTCCTGCTGCTGCGGCGGCGGCGGAGGTTTCTCCTCTTCCATGAGCATCTCGTCGTAGTAATAAATCCTGAGGCCAATTTCTCCTCTTATCCAGCTGAACACGCTTCTCTTCTCCAGCGTGTAGTAAACAAGAGCTTCTTCTCCTCTTTTGGAAAACTGAGTTCCGTAGAGCTTGACCCTCCCGAGGAAGTGGTTCTTGCGGCCGCTTCCGTTGCCGAACTTCTTGTCGTTGTAGACCTCCACTTCGAGCTCCTCGAACTCCATGTTCTCCGGGTCGGAGACGATGAACTCAAGAGGCTCGTTCCAGACCGGGTTCAGCTCCTTGAACCGGGTCGTGGTTCGCTTCCTCTGACCGTCGAAGTCCGCCACCACGTAAGGGCTCGAGCTGCCTTGCCCATCTTTCGGAAGCAGGTTGCGCGCGTCCACCACTTCCACCACCAGTCTCCGTACGGTTTGTGGCGGTTGCTGAAACGGCGTCGTCATCATCTTCTCATCGCGGAATGTGGATAAGCAAACTCACACTGTGTATTGCGTTGATAGCGGTCACTCACTGTGATCAACGTTTCGCAGAGAGAGGTGAGGTTCGTTTTGCGTGGTGCGGTGCTTTTTGTTTTTAATTATATTTATTTTATTTTTTTTGTTGGATGGAGGACGGTTTTGAAGTTTGTTTGTGATGACAGTGGGGAGGCAGATTAGATTCCATGCTCTCTCGCGAAGGATTTCTTTCCAACTTTTTTTCCAATTCCCTCCACTCATGACTCAACCTTCGTTATCCACCTCACCCTTTTTTCTTAATATTTTCTTTTTTTTCAGAATATATTAGGATTAAGGTTTTAATATTTTTTTATTATTTATTTCAATGTCTTGCGAGAATGACCCAAGCACCTCTCCTTATACACAGACAAAAAGTCCTTATTCTAAATTTCTATATCTGGGTTTAAGACATTGATTGCTAATGCGTATGTGCGCTCGCTTTGTGATCATTATATTAGATTTGAGTTCAGAGAAGAAGAGTTTTATGCTTTTTGTTTAATAATGTTTCAATTTTGGATTTACTTAAAAATCTTCTCTATATCTTGATATCATTTTCACAATTGCTTTTATTTTTATTTTTTGTTATACCCTTCCCCTTCAGCTAGAAGTAGGAGGAACTGATAGAGAGAAACTTTACTTTTGCTCAATGTTTCTTCACTTTAGATCTCTTCTTTGTGCTCTTGATCAGTAATATAAAGTCATTGGTTTACAGGTACTATTGTACTGTGAAATTATACTTACATTCAAGAGCAAGTATTCATGAGACTGAAATCTTAGAAGATTATACTTTTGCAGTTTTGCCCATATCTACAAAAAAACCTTTACTAATGTCCATCACTCTTCATAACAGTGTTTGAACTTAGAACATAGGTTTGTAATTAGCCTTCCTTAACTACAGGGTCTTTAGCCAATAACCATATCAAATTGTCAAAGGAAGTTAAAAAGCCTTGGCAGGAAGCACATGATTCCGCGTCCCAGCTATGGGCCCTTCCTTTTTGTCAAAAAGCACTTGCATTTTGAATAAAGTTCGACGACAAAGCATTACCTTTATACCGCTCTCCTCTCCTTTGGTTCCTTATTCTTCACCATACTTCGCTTGTCAACATCTAAATCTCAAAACTCTAAGCACCTTTCTTTTTCTAAGTCAAGCAACAGCAACTATTGTCTACTATATTGGTTATACTAGTGTTCAGGAAGCTCCCAGAGGTACAATTCTATTATATCCCAACTTTGTTCAACAAGCTCTTTCTTTTCAGCATTTTGGAATTGGCTCATGAGGTATTGTATGATTCTTATCTACCAACTACTACCTTTTAATAAGAAATTTGAAAAATCTTTCGGAAGTAATATTAATGTATTTTTTTATAAAAGAAAGCATAAATAGGAAGGAAAATAGTTTATGTAACTGGAAGCAGCAGCCACACAATTTAAGTTCTGCAAGCAAAGTGACTCTGTTAAGATCAGGAAGGGGAAACTTTATTTCGTTATGTTAGATAAACACTAAGAAGTTAGGAACATTAGGTCACAATTCACAACTTTGTTGCGCAGATGCCAAAGAAGCTTCTCTTTCCCGAATCAACATCCTTTTGCTCGTTTTTAAATTGGTGGCCTACTTGCAGAATCTGATCCTCTAAGATAAAAGTAAATTTTGATGATATGATGCTCTTCCAATCAGCATAATTTAGATCAAGATACAGGATGAGGTCAGTGAAAAAACACTGGTTTAAAAAATATATGCAAAGGAGGTGTTGAAAAGAAGAGGTGATGTCAGCTGGTTTATAGCTTTATTTTTTTTTTGAGGATTCATCACAGTATAGAAGCCCACTTAAGATTGTTGAATAGTAGCTTGAGAGAAGAAGTGGGCATTTGAGGAAGAAGGAACATGGAGGAAGGCTTTTAAGGAAGATAATCTTATTGTGATTGCATCTGATGCACCTGCTATATCTTATATGCATGCATAACCCCTTTCTTGGGTTCTCCCTTTTACTTAGTTGAGGGCCAAGGAAGCAGAGATAAAGAAATTTATATTAGGTTCAAAATACTTTGTTTAGATTAGATTATTAGCTCTGAAAAGACAATACTTACTTGACTTTGATCAGATTGCCATAAACTGCTGATGAAGTTATATATGCTCTTTGACAAGGACAATTGAAGCAATTAGATTCATAATTCTATGCAAATTAATTACGAGGTGAGACTTTGAGTCTTTCATATGGTAGCCATTAGATTCATAATTCTATGCGAATTAATTACGAGGTGAGACTTTGAGTCTTTTATATGGTAGCCATTTGATATTAAAGCATAGTATGAACAAATATAACGGTGATGATGGGGTATATTAAAGTACAGACACGAACCTATCCCAGTGAACCCTCTTAAATAACTCGATTTATTTAATGTGATAAAGGATTGATGACATGCTAAATCATCATATTGTGAATGCAGATTTTAAGACTGGAAAGAAAAAAGGACAAAGCAAAGATATTATTAATGTTTGAATATCTGCATGATACTTCATAGTTTATTCTATTTACATGCATGTAAAAGGCACATGACCTGAAATGGGGGATATATACATTTGTCAAGGACTTAATTTGAGCTGTTGAATTTGCGAGATACGAACAACCCCAAGGAAAATGCTATAACAGCTGTTATTACAATTCCTTTGTTTTTCCTCAAAACCCCCACTGCACTTCTTAAAGCGGATTCTTGGTGCCAATTCCTTATTACTGGTTCAGGAAATTCTCCAATGTGCTCATTTTCGTTTCTTTTTACTGCATGTGCTTTATGGTTGTCATGCTGACTGGGACCTCTCCTCCCCTCATCAGCTTTGGGTGCATGGCTATCATTTTCTTCTGCTCTTTCAACTTCACTATTTTCATACTGATGGCAATCTTTTTCTTCTGCTCTTTCAACTTCACCATTTCCATGCTGATGGCTATCTTTTTCTTCTGATCTTTCAACTTTGCGATTTCCAACTTTTGCAGTCTCACTTTCTTTGTTCTGATGTGTTACTTGCTTGGGGACAGTGACATAAAGGATTCCACCATCAAACTTTCCGGCTATCTTATCCATATCAGAGTTCAGCGGTGCAGGAAAAGTCAGCCGAAAATGAACACGTTTCCACTCATTTAAGTGCTTCTCTCCTGATACAACAATACGGCCACCGCTATCAACCTGGAGCTTCACCTCTTCCTTCCTGAAATCTGAAGAAGCAAGATGAAAAAAAAAAAAACGAGTTATTTTTATTTTCACGGCATCAATCCTTATTGAGAACTGTACAAGAAGTCGTCCTTGTAATTGTAAATTTAACTACTAATTAAATAGTCCTATGATTATAAAAAAAAAAATATGGCACGCATGCACCTTAAAAGAAGACAGATTTTTTGGTTGGGTAGGGATAAAAGAAGCAAGCCAAAAACTATAACTAAATTAAAGTAGTTGTTTCCTGCACCTTAAAATTTGTTTCCTACATCTTTTTAAGCTTCCGAAAAGGCTAACTGGGAATGTGAAATTACATTCCGGATCAGGTGCAGGAAGCGACTGCCCTAATTAGCATTGGTCTCTCTCTATGGGGGTTATCGAATTCTTCTAAATTCATATGCATATTCTACTCATTCTCCTGTTCGAAAGTGAATTAGGTGTTTGATGCAATACCGGGAAGATCCACTAGAAGGTAATGTCCTGCAGAGTCTTCTGTCCATCCAGAATTAGGTACCATCTCTTCCACAACTGGAGTTCGTGCCCTTGTTCTTTCTCCAACCCTTGCAGTACCTCTTGCACTGGCCATTGAGAACGAACTAAAAACTAATATGAACCTCAAGTTTGCAATAAAATGGTATTGAAGAAACGTGATGTTATATTTTCCATGCAAACTGTGAATGGTATATATATTCTCGTGTAATTACGTGCTTTGGTTTACATGTTTCCTTCATGATCAAGTTAATGGTTGGCTTGCTTTACTTGCTTGAACATTGATATTCCAAACTTGAGTTGCTGGAACGTGAAAGTTTTGGGCGGTCTTGAACTATGTAATGTAGTCTTATAACATGTGCAAAAGTAAACTATTCTTTGCTTTGCTTATTTCCAGGCCACCCTCTTTCGGCGGAGTCTCTGGAAACGATATTTCATTATTTCGTCGTATTTCTTGTCGGGTTGTTCTTATCTTAAATTACAGGGACCACGCTAAGTAAATTTTGTTTTTGTTTATTTAGGTTTTGTTAACATCTGCCCTTATGTTAAGGAAAAAAAAAAGTGAATTTATTAACAAAACTATATATTTTATATCCTGATATTTAAATATCTTCCGTTACTGTCATTGTTTGTTAATACCTAAATAAATACTTCTAAAACAAAAAACTGCAAATTGTTAATTTTATATGAATTATTAAGTATTGAATTAATAATTATGAGATATTCTTATGTGCTTATGGCAGGCTGCAAGCCATGTTTGTGACGTTATAACACGTGACTTAGGACCAGTGTCATGAAATAAGGGATTTCTTATTCCATAAGTAAATGCAAATGGTAAGTTTGGAATGTAGAAACAATAGCCAAGTTCAATTATGGTGCAATAATATTTTGAATTATTTCCTTCTCTTTGGGAGATTTATGGTCAATTCTCACAATTATTTTCACGTGTTTGCAATGTTATATGGCCCCTTCAATGATAGAATGCACATTTTCTCTTTCACCACTCACCAGTGAGAATAAAAAATAATAATAAAATTAAGGTTATCTTTGGCTTGATGAAAAGAGATACGGTGAAAGTGAATAAATTAGAATAAACTGAAGTAGAATGGAATATAAGGAAACAAAACTTATCCAAACTAGACCATAATAAGTTTCATTTCAACCGCGTCTGTCAGAACGCAGAAGTAATCTTAGAAGGCCAAATATCAGCACACAGGCTTTCAAGCCAAACCCTGAGAAAGTAACTGTTGATCTCAATAATCACGTCAATAAGTATTTCTCTTTTCTCTCATTTGTTGCAGAAACATCATAACCTACACCATTATATAAAAGTAAAAAGGCTTAATTAAATAACTTTTGGACCCTATAGAATAGATAGAGGTTTTTTATTATGATTTTAGTGAGACTTTTGTTTTGATCACAACGGGATTCATTTGGTCACTGATCTATTGGACAGTGAACTCATCAACCCAAACCAGAGACTGAGACATGCTTCCATTAAAAAGGGGCCTCTATGGATCATTTTTGCTCATAATATGATCGTCAGACAGACATCACTGCAAAACCTGGGACATTTGCATCATGACTCTCTTTGCAGGTACTCTAAAATGTGTAGTAAACAATCCATGCAGGACAACCAAGTACAGCTCACCGGACACTGGAAAAGAGGCAGATTCAAGTCGTAGCAGTAGTAAAGCCAAGCATTAGAATTGAAGCCTTAGCTCACGCACCTCTGTTCTGTTTTTCTGGTTTTTTTTTTTTTTTAAAGATTCTTTTCCCCTTCGATCGTAATTTAAAAGAATAGTGGAGATGAAATGTAAATACAAAAAGTAAAAGTGCAAGCAATTTCTGAGTTGTATACATCCCATCGTATATTCCTATCTATAAAGTAAACATCATCACGCACGAGTGTTTGTATTTGAAGGATAATCACATGAGTGTATTTCCTCTTCAGACGTCTGTTAAACCGATAACGTATTCTTCTTTCAGAGTAAGTAATGTCTGTAAATGCCAAATAGCATGCTGGTACAAGAAAAGAAAAACCTACACTCACATAGACGCTGAGTTGACCTTATCACATCAGGTATATAAATATTTCATATTAATCCTCGAATAAAATTTTACATCATTCCCAAAAACTCAGGTTGGGGACATCATTTTCTTTTCCCAGCCAACCAAACAATTCAACACTTTTCTTTCACTTAAACTCCTCTAATACATGGAAGTATCAAGTATGAGTTCAAGTAATCCATCTGTTTTGATGACATTAGCAAAATTCGGAATCAGTCTCTACATCTGTCTTGTGACGGATTCAAATCCTGGTAACAACTTCTCCGATGCAGGGATAGAGCTGAATACATGATACATCTTCCCTCCCCATACTCTGCTTTGTGAAAGCCTTCTGCATTGGGCCGGTCTCTTTCAGTCCTCCTCCACATCAAGCCTGCCAATCCTGTGCCGTCTCCTATCAAAAACAGCTTTGAAAGATTCTCGTTCAGCCCGGATTTGTTCTTGAAATATGCTATGCTTCTTTGACTCCACACTATTACGGGTTGGACTATCCTCTTCAGGTAACGGATTAGATTTCTGTACATAAATATAAATGCAGAGGTTTATTTACAGTTATCTTCCCATGAAAAAGTAAACTAAAATCCTTGGTGAAAAAAACTTCAACTTTGGGTCAAATCAGCAGCAAATAGAATGCTTCAACATACACAGCAGATTAACTTGGGGGAAAAATGGAAAACAATCAAAGTACAAAATCTTGAAAGATAGATTATTATTAGAAACTAACACCAAAAAAGAAAAGGACAACTAAATAATAGCAAATGCTGTTCCTGAAATTTAAGAAACATAAAGTTAAACAACTAACCAGGTTATATCCAGCACCAGGTCCGATCACTAAGGACAAAGCATTTACCTTCCTTGCAGCCCCTATTGAAAACCCTGTTTTGCCACCCTGAGGATAATTGCAAAAGGGGGGGGTGAGGGTGGAGATCAAGGAAATGGCTATGTAATAAAAGCCACAAAAGCAGGTTTTACCCCCATGTTTCTACACACACCAAACCTAATAATTGAAATTCTCTCTTAAATATAATGGATTAACTCATTTCCCTCTTTCTATATTTCAGTGCCCCAACGCCTCAAGAAGGCAAGAGAAAAAATAAAAAGATGGATATAATTAAGAAAAAACAGACACCAATAAGCTGATAGCTCACGCTACCATCTTTACCCTAGAGCACTTGATGCCATGGGTTCAATACCTGCACCACCCATTTCCCTTTGTTCTTTCCAAAGAAATTTAAACAAGAATGCAATTTTTGGTACCAAACTTTATGATTGAAAGAGACTTCATGTAGTAGTTTCTAAGCTTTCAGATAACAGCATAAAAATATATATATTATACCTTATCACCCCAATGTACAGATTTTTGTTCCTTGCCATATTGATGAATTAACCCAGACAGAGCATTAATATTGCCCTTCATACCTTCAGTTTGATCAATGTCATCTTCACCGAAATCTTCTGACCATTTGCTTTTACCCAATTCCCTGACTTCTGTTGGATGTTCCTCTTCAGCATCCCAATTCTTCCCAGCCTTTAGGAAACCTAAATTTCAAAGGGTTAATCAAACAGAAAAAAAAAATGACATACATGGTATAATTATCCCCTAAATAGTACAATTACTTTGTCCTGTGTTCTTGAGACATAGATAAAGGGGTGAAAAAGGATTAACATGAGAAGAGGAAAAAAAAAAAAGGAAGTCAAGATAGACATCACTCACACCAGTGTTAACCTGAATACTTAGGGTCCTACTTTTAGGCAGGTTAGCCACCATCAAAGTTACAACTCTATGCCAGTCTAAACTCATCCAATATATAGAGAAAAAATAACAGCATAGAGATAAAACACAGCCACACAAATAGTAACAGGTTAAAACACCCTACTTGCATCTTCCCCAACAGGAGGGTCAACAACTTTCTCATCTTCTTTTACTTGAAATGGAGGTAATGCATCACCCAGATCATCTTCCATATCCATGTCAACCTGGAATATGTGCAATATGAGATGAAACCAGTCAGTCCAAGAGCACTGCTCGTAAATTTTGTATATTAAACCAATTGAATTTATCATTTTAAAATATTGTAGAATTGTCAACAATAAAATCAAATAAACAGCTTGCAGGTATTTGACCAGCAGCACATATCCCACATCTAACAGGATAGGAAATCAAAACCATAAGGTATACTACAAATTAAAACTATTTTAGTTACTATTATAGCTAGATGACTAAAGGAATAAGTGAAACCCAGATATATTTCCATGTGCTTTTTATAGAGCATTTTATTATTATTAAATAATTTGTCTGTGCCAATCTCACAATTAACACACATTAGGTTGAAGACACTTGAATTCAGATGAACTGATAATTAGTGCCCAGAAAACCAGACAGATAATTGAACTTTATTAACAGCAGGTACTAAAAGAAATAAATAAAATATCTCCAGCTATATTGTATGTTTCTATAATTCATACAGCAACCACACATATCATTAAATTATTAACCATTCCATTAATAATATATGCTTCATAAACACAGGACAGATCACCAAAAAATCTGCAAGATGTATATTAAATAGATATTTTTGGACGATAAATTGTAATCAATATAAAATTTAGAAAACTTAATTTTTTAACAGATTTTAATTAACTGATTATGGATATGTGTGAGATTCATTTTATACCTTTAAACATGTTATATAATAATCTAATACAATAACAAAAAAGTATTATTAGTCACTGTATTAAGTATAGAATCCAGATATAAACCAAAAATAAAACAAGGTCACTAGAATACTAACAAATGCATAGAAGTATGCTTGCTAAATCCCAACATGCCTTTTCCACATGCGAGATGCTGAGTTCATATGCGTCACCCAGCTCTTTGCTGTTGTATGTAAGTCATGTAGAGGTTGACCTAGATGAGAAGTTAAGGCACATCCATTTTTACAATATTGGAAAGTTATTCTGCTTTGCTTTAGAATATTTTTTTTGGAAGTATTAGTAACATTGGGTTTATCCTTAAAATTTTGAAGTACTCTTGAAACAATAATCAAATTTTGGTGGCAGCGAGAAGTAGTAATGCCTACATCCTCATTGATATCTTTATAGGATTGTGTTTATTGTATTTGTTTGGTGTTCATTGCTATTTCTGATTCACAGGGAGATTGGGCAACTTTGTCGCATTTTGCAACCCCTTTGACTCAACTTTCTCCATATTTTTTTCCAGGAAATATTACTATTTTACCTTGGTTGTACCTCTTCTCTTTTCTCTCTATAAAATTTCATCTTTAACCCACACTCCAAAAGCTAGAATAACATTTGAAAGTTGACCACTTAACACTCAAATTACACACAAAAGGCTTAAGAGATAAATATGTGCAAATGTTACAATTACCTCCTGTATTCTGCTTTCCTTTAGATCATCTCCATGAAATAATGACTGTCAAGTAAGCAAAAGAGAAACAATGAAGACACCAGTAAGAAGACATAATTATACAGTTTGCACTAATGTTATGGCTCAATCATGCCAACACTTTCAACCAAATAACACCAAATTTACAGCAAACCTTCACATCAAGCTGCAGATACAAGGATGAAGCTTCTTCCCATTGCTTAGACATCTTTTCTATGTCTTCCTGTGTAAATCCATGGACATTCCGAGCAGCACAACCCTAAAGAAAATATCAAACCCACATAACTGTAAAAGAAAGTTTGCTTAGATAAGAGGAATCAATCATCAATCACCACCAAAACATGTAAAACTCAATAGAAAATAGTTAATCCCATCATTTAAAAGGGCAACAGAAAAGAAAGATAAACCTCTCTGTTGTGATACTAAATTATCGGTTGGTTTAAAGGCTAAAAGAAGGTAAAAATGATACTCAATGTTGCTCAGTGGAAAGAAAAAATAAACGCACCACCGGATCCTTGTATGTAGCTTCTAAAATGTAAACTTCGTACCCCGATCTCTGAAAGCAAGATGAATATCCATCAGCAAAGGAAACATATTGAACAAACACAGATCTCATGTACCTTCTCTTAAATTCATTATCTTTTTAGGCATGAAATATGTATTAATCACTACAGAGGCTACTAGCATTCATGCCCATGCACTTCAAATGAAATCAGCTTTTAATTCAAAAACATAAGGCTGCAACTTCAGTAGGAGGTAGCACATTTAACCAAAGCACTGGGAACAGGAAAGAACATTGACCTCCCCATTAAAGTAACAGTTTGATATCTATTATCTTTAGCAGCCTTGTGCATAACATGAGTAATACAGTCTCATGATAGGAGCCAAATGTATGAACACTTGGAACAGTCTTATTGAACTAGCAAGAAGATAGGAATGTAGGAGAACTACACCAGAAAATGATTCAACTCCCTACCCCGAGAGCTATGCTCAACAGAGAAAACTATACCAGCCCAAGCTAGAAGCAAAACGGAATAACAGAAAGGAAAATCATGATCCTCATAGCTCATTACTCCCATGTAACTACCCCTCCACTATTGGTGGATCCCACATACAAAATAGAAAATAACAGAATCGCCTACATATTGTGGCCTAGTCTATTCTTGTGTTTCTTCTGCTGTTAAACCAAGTAAATCCTACCCTTCACATCTTAGACCTATGTCCTTGGACAGTTACTGATTGACCTCTCTATCATTAAACAAGACAAACAACTAGAAAGCATAATTATAGATCATTTTCGATAGTTCAACTTAGTTATTTGCATTTATTATTAATACTAAATGTACTTCTTACCCTCTTTTCTTTTGTTTGCTAGTTTTCCATACAAAATCATAATAAGAAACTGTATATGCTTTACAAAACTAGGTAAAAACAAGGCACACGAAACATATGTCTGCAGCTATTTCTGAGAGCATACAGAGAGATTATTACAAAGATATTGTGAGTCGTCTTGAGCACACATGGCAGAGGTTGCAAGAAAGAAAGAAGGGTATACCTTTGCAGTTGCCCAAAATTGAGCAAAATCAGCTACCCGCAGATTGCGGTCATCCACTAAGATTAGGCACAAATACCACCAAGAAAAGGGTCACATTGCCGAACAAAAAACTGCATCTGTGGTTAGTAAATAAATAGGCAGTGCATGGGCACTGCCTCACTACTTAATCTAAAACGAAACTACAATCAACTTATTAAATTCTTTAATAAGCCACCATATATCCCTCAATCATTTTCTGACTCTACACTTAAGTTATTATAATTCACCATTTCACCTAAGAAAATAATTTTTTTCTCTTTTAGTTTCCCAAGTAAAAGCTTATTTAGGTAAGCTCACATAAACACATCTACCAGAGCAGATCAAATCTCTGAATCATTACTCATTGCAACTCTATTAAGAAATCAACAGATTATGTCACAATAAATGAGTATGCAATTCAAGACAAAATGCAGAATTTCCCATCCAGAGCAAAACAATGACCTTAATAAATTTAATACCCTAAAAGTGGAAATAATCTGCTTTAAGAATACTCTAACTATCGTATTTTTTATGTGATGCATACCAATAATAAAGGTGAAAACTCCTTCCTCAACATTTTTCTTGAAAGCTTTCAACATGCTTGACCGATAAGCCTGCCATGGTGGGGGTGTAAAACAAAAAAGCATAAGCAGAAATGGTAATTAAGTGCATATCAAGGTATTCACAGAGAACTTGAAGCAAATGTGTATCACAAACAAGATTTAAATGTAATAGAGCATAAAACATTGACTTTTCCAGTATTTCTCAAGCAATAACAAATTTATTGATGGCAAGTAGCCAAAATAAATAAAGGAAAGAAAGAAAGAAATTCCCAGCAATCAAGCTGCCAGGGCCTGATTCCCATTTTCCTACCATATTACATGCAAGCCAGCACCCAAACACTGTGCGTTGCAAAAATTAGATTCCACTGTCCCCTGTGAAGTATGAAATAGTCCTTACAGTTTCTAATATTTCAATTTGAAATCCATTCCAAGAAAATCAGTGAACACAAAAAGGCCTCAAGGCTCAAATCCATATACTCCATGTAACAAGAAATCTTTCTTTGCAAAATATATATATTTTAAATAAAGTCCTAAGAGAAAACATTAAACTAGGCACAGTCAATCACCTAATGCCCTCTCTCTCCAGCCCTTCCATAACTCATTTCCAAACAGAGAAATTGCATGGACAACACAAATCTAGTACAACAATTCTAAACAAATGACAGCAAACATTTGAAATCTTGATGAAATAACAATGACTAAATAAAATGCCCAATACATTCAAAAAGTTACCTCCTCCATTTCAGGTTCATAACAATACTCCATGACCTTCTTTGTCACAGGCTTCTTGTTTCTGCCTGAACTTGAAGATTTTGATGCCTCGCTATCCTCAACCTTTTCAACAGAAAATACAACTATCAATACAAGATCCACCAGAACTAATCAAAACTGCATAAAGGACAATACGAATACTTGGTCAAAATAAAAAGCAAAATGCATACTCATGAACCTTTTCAACCTCAGTCATAAAATAATCATCCATGGAATGAATTCGAGGAGCATCACCACCATTTTCAACCTCAAGATCACGCAACATCTTTGCTAGGTAAGTCTTACCACTACCTGTAAAAGACTCAAACAAGCAACAAAAATCTCAACAGAAAGGAAATAATTAAACTGCATGCAAGATTGCCAACAAATTGCCATTGTTGATGCAAACAAAAGAACTATAGAAGTCCTCTCAAGCCTACGCGCTAGTAAAAAAATCATAAAACAGAGTAAACTTACACAACAAAAAACACTTAATCAGTATTCAACACAACAGACTTTCAAGAATTTTGCACCAACAAAAGTACACAACAAGCAATTAACAAAACTCGAACGAAAAGCACACCTGGGAGGCCTCGAAAGATGATGACAAAATGATCAGGCCGCGAAGCTCGATGAGGATGGCGAAATAAGCGCGACGCATCGATCACTTTAGGTCTCTCTGCAGCCAATTGGTTTAACGAAAAAGATTGGGAATCTCCCAAGTACTGCTGCTTCGGTGCTTCCTGCTATAAAAAAAAAAAAAAAAAAAAAAAAAAAAAAAAAAAAAAAAAAAAAAAAAAAAAAAAAAAAAAAAAAAAAAAAAAAAAAAAAAAAAACACTAAGAGAAAAAGTGGAACTAGTAAAAATTACAAATTTGAGAAAATAAGAAGGGTTACTACCTTGGAAGGAAAAGCAGTGGGATGATAATAGGGCTGAGACATGGGGTGAGGTTCGGCAACGGGAAAAAGAGAAGGCGGTTTCAATTGATTCATGGACGGTTCCATGGGAAGCGGTGGCGGCGGCGAAGAAGGAAGCGGAGGCTGAGGCTGTCCCCTGAAGAATCTCGAAGGCTCCATATTATTATTATTATTATTGCTATTGTTACCCGCAGCAGGGTAGGGATAAGGATAGTGAACTACTCTTCCATTCAAATTGTGCTGGTGGTTCCCTTCGTGCATGGCAACATGAGGAGCGTGAGCGTGATGGTAACCGTCGGGAACGCGGTGCTGCGAGGGGTCCGGACAAGCATGGAAGGGATGAGGGGAAGATCCCAATTGAGCATTGTTGGGAGGGAAGCCGTTGTGATTAGGGTTTGGTGCGTAAGTGTGGAATCCGTGATCGCGAATGAGCTTTAATCTGCGTTCGTCGTCGGAGAAATTGATAGGACTGTCGTCGATTCGGGGTCTCTTGAAGTTGGCGTAAGGGAAGGGGGGGTGAGGTTGATCGGGTGAGCGGTGAGTGTGATAATAGGGGGGCGGAGGAGGGCAAAAGGGGAAGTGGGAGTGGAAGCAAGAGGGGCAGACATTGGGTGGAGGAGCAGGACGCCATTGACGATCCATTACTGACTGCAAAGTATTTTGGAGAGAGTCGACTTGTCTCCTTCCCTTTCTAAGCGAGGGAGCTGCTATGCCTATGCCCTATGGCCACGGACTTACTTATTATTAAATTTAAAAAACATTTAACAAAAAATAGTGAAAAATAAAAAATATCCTTGACTTAAAATCTCAAATTGTAAATTCATCTATCCTCTTACACCATTATCCTACATTTTCACATCATTGTATTGCGTCGCTGCGAGTCTTTCCTCCTCTTCTCTTCAATCCCTCGTTCATCTTATCAGTATGTGCTTACTCAATCATTCCTTCATCTAATCATCCCGTTGTCGTCGTTGTTAGTATCGCTCTCGTCTCACCGTTGTGTGTGTTTTTTAGTGTGTTAAATCGATATGGATCGGTTTCAGACCGTTGTTGCATCACAACACCCACCACCACCATCACGAAGTTAACACAATTAAAAAATCATTGCCACAATGCAACCAACAAGGCACCACGAGTCAATTGAAAGAGGAGCTCATCAAAGTAAGAAGAAGAAACTGAATGGTGTAAGAAGAAATTGAAACCAAAAGGAAGAAAGAAGTATAGAAGGGCAATCTTGGAATTAAAGAAAAAATAAATGGTGTATTTGAGATTTGTTGGGTGCAGAAAGAAAAATCCCAAATTTACCTCGATTACACCATTAGTTTATACTCCATGCGTTTTGGGTCAGGAAATTAAAAATAAAATACTATGTACTTTAGATATTTGTCTTCATAAATAAACAATACTAAATATGTTTTTCGTGTTCATAAATATGAAGATGCTCAAAATTTATTCTTCTAAATTTTACAATACTTTTTTTGTCCTTACAAAATTAAAATGTATCATTTTTTGTTCAGACGTATGTTCGGCCAAACCTAAACAAACAATGATGACTTTTTACATTGGTTATACATATAACCAATGCAAATATGATATTTTTTTATATCGATTATATATATAATTAATGTAAAATGTAACATTTTCAATCAGTTATGCATATAACCATGTAAAAAGTCATGAATGTAGGTTCAGTCATAACCTTACTCCAAGCCAAAAACTAACATATTTCAATTTTGTGAGGATGAAAAACGTACTGAAAATCCTATTGGGATGGATTCCAAACATTCTCATGTTTATGAGAATGAAAAGCATATTTTAGTAAAAAAAAAAAATAACTATGGTATTGGTACAATTGCCATAACGCTAATACTCATAGGAGATAAGTGCACAAAATATGGATATTCTCCTCATAAATAGATTTATTTCATACCTAAGGTCAGAATGTGAATTATGAACCACTTATAAGAAATACACATTCTTATAATTTGTACTAAAATGGTTTTTAGTCAAACTCTTTAGTCTTTATAATTTAATTCAATTATAATTTTATTTATATATACTGTTGATATAAAAAATTGTTGTAGTAACTACTAGTATCATGTATTTTCAATATAAAAGTTTTTATACTATTAATCAATACAAATCATCTTTAATATAATTTTTAAAATATATTATAAATGTCAACGAGTTTTTTTTTATATGATAATTTTCGATAACTTTTTTATATTATTATTTTATTTAAAGTTAGGCATGTTAATATAGAATAAGATTTAATAAGTTATATATAAAGAGAAACTTATTCACGTACTTGATTTTTTAGTTAGAATACATTGTGAAGTTATATTTAGAGATTATTTTAAAATACATCAAAAATATAGTAAGTGACACTCTTATTTTTAGTTGAAATACATTAATAAAATAACTATTTTAAAAAATACATTAATATACTGAAAATCATCTTAAAAGATATTAATGATGTAGCTAGTTAAGGTACTTCAACTAAAATTCAAGTATGAGATATCAAATTGCAGCCATCATAACCATGAGTGAACAATCAAGATTTTATTCATGAGAAGTAAACTTGTGAATAATTACCTAAAATCCAACATAAATTCAAACATATTGATTAGCGACATTAGCCCACTCCTACAACCACTGAAACCAAGCTGTTATCACGGCTAATGTCCTCCGGATACCATAGTGGTCAAGGTTTTCTAATAAAATTCCAATTCAGTTTGGCATTTTAATTTCATATTTGTCCAAATCGTAAAAACTAATATTCTTTGATGGAATTGAAAAAATTCTATGTATATCATCTGAACGGATCCCTATGACTTCACAATTTGCAAGCCCAATCTTCAGTTTACCTCTCCTGCGTTGCCTTGTGCAGAGGCAACATACAGTAAAACTCCTCTCACAAGTCATGAAAGCAAATTGGATAACGTGGCACCAAAAATATTATGGATCACAAGAAAATCGTTTTGCACAACATAAATTAAGCAAGGCATACATACAAAGACCAATGTTGTGACTCCAAAAAAAGGTTATACTTCATAGAATCCTAATACAATTTTCTTTTCCTGGATATCAAAAAAATATTCTGTGAAGGCATGAATCTCTAAATGAAACTGTAGTAGTCACGATCCTTAACAACAAAATACACATATCCTGGATGTGTGTTCACTGACCATTGTTCATACAATAGCACATCATTAGAAAAAATGCAAAACATAATCTTCGGAAGGAATTTAATTATTTTCACTTAGATCTTTAGTTTGTCCACTACATCAGTCATCAAGTGGCAAAATTTGGCTTCATCAGTTAAACAACCAACCACTCCTTCAATTAATCTCAGCTCCTCATGAAACTGTGGATGTAACACCAATGAAGAAAAATTCTCATCAAGCACTAAGCCAAGATATTTTATAACATCTTCGAGTTTAGGAACCCATTCACAAGCCTCTGAAACTGATGAGGCTTTTGGACATGGTCCTGCTTGAGGAAACATCTCATATTTCTTCAACCACTTGGCTAAATAACGAATCAAATTTATTAACTCTTTGCCATTCAACTTACTGAATGAAGGGGATAACACCACATCATTGATGTTGGATGATGCAAACAGATAATGCAAACAAATCTCAGACGCAGAGAAACCATCATATGCCATCATAAGCAAAATGGAAGCCTCCTTCGCCGTAAGTAAGTACTTCTTCTTCAGATTGCTATCATTTGCTTTCTCAATGGCCAACAGTGCTTGGCACTCCCAATCCTTCTTCACAGTTACCATACTGTTATAAGCATCTTTGGATGGAGAAAGAAAGTATTTCAAAATGGTAAGTATTTCTGATGAACCAAGATTGAAACCATGCATAATGCATACACAGAGCAAATCAGACCTCTTTTTTTCCACTAACTTCGTAATCAGGTTTGAATGACAAGAATGCTCAGTAATACCATTAACAATCAAAGCCTTGACCACTTCCCAAATCTCCAAAGAAACACTCACATCCAAAACCAGGCCAGCAACATCTTTACCCATGAAAACTCCAAGCTTATCAATCAAAGCCTTGTTATAACCACTACGGGATGAATCAAACTCAATTACAACCCCTAATTGGTCCCCGATGTTTTCTAGATAGGAATTCAAACTACTAATAAACTCACCCTTATTCAAATCATTAGTGTTCTTGAGCTTAGCCTTCAGTTGTGTAAAGAACTTTTTGCTAATGTGAATAATCTCAGTATCAGTTTGTGAAAGTTGCCACCCAATAAGGGGTTTTATGAGGGATGAGGAAGATTCATCTTCAACTTCAGGCTTTAAATTAGGCAAGATACCATCTGGGTTCAGAACAATTGGGTAGCCAATAGGTGAGTCAAGTGGTTTTGAATTGACTGAAGCATCCTTAATTACTTCAAGTAAAGTCATGGTTGGAATTGCAAGAAAGATTGCTGCAAAGCAAGCAGAAGAATGAACCTAAGAGACTTGCATGAAAGAGACTATATCAGAAAGGGATTTAATATTATCAGCAGAAATGAAAACAATTACTCATCAAAGAAGCATTTCATTTTATTAAATTTCAAAATAGAGAGATCAACGAAAAGGAATGAATAATAAGTAACAGAAGCTCATAACCAAAAATCACTTATAGATCAAACTTGAGGCGGACATCGCACCAAGGGATGGAAACAGGTTAAGCGAGGCTTTGCTAGGCTTGAACCTAGCCTTGGTTGAAAGTACAAAGCCTGAGCTTGACCTCTCTGTCATAAGACTTATTTAAATGCCTAGCCTAACCCACATAAAAGTCAGGTCTGGCCTGACCTGCAAGCCTGTTTAAAGGCCTGTTTTGTGATAAGATATGTAAATAGGTTAGTAAGCCTATCAAACTAATTTTGAAATACTTCTTATTTTGATGATAGAAGAATAACAACAGCTTCAATGGCATATGCCCTACATCCATCATCTCATTGTACATATACATACATACATACATACATATATATATATATATATATATATATATATATATCAGAAGAGAGGAACAATAGAAAGCATGGGTCAGTCTGAAAGGATTTTAGAACCATATAGAATCTTTCTTAACTTTATAAACAGTGAGGGTGACATTACATGGCATACAAAAAATAATTAATGCAGTAATAATAGTTAGAAACCAAAGGAATCACTCGGTAACATAAGATGACAAACCAAAATCAAGGAAAGCTAAAGAGAAAGAGGGCAGTGTTTATTAGAATCAAAAGTCCATGGCAAATTTACTTCTGATGCAACTGTTGAAGTCACAGCTACACATGGCTCTATCTAAATTTAAAGGGGTCAAGACCAACTGATACTTTCACTGTTAAACTAGGGATGAAATCATAAACACACCAGAAAATTGTGATCGGTAACTGCAGTGTTATATGAATAGCACTGTTCCTTTCTTTATTGATACAACACAGAACACTACAAACTAAATCCAAAGTATTATTTGGTTATCACCAAGCCAGCACGCGTTCATTGATGAACCACATAAAAGCAAGAACATAAATAAACTTTGGAAAGTAAAATTGAAGGCTAAATTACTCCATGCACTCTTCCTTATACTTTTTGAGAGAATTAGGAATTTCTATAGTTTGAATTTGCAATTGGGATGAGTTCTTATAGTAAAAAAATATCCTCGAATCCGAATAAGGCTTGAGGAGGAGACACAGAATAACAACTTACCTCTTCTTCTATACTCACACTTGCAATTTGAAGGGAGGACAAAAGTTGAAGAGAGATTAAGCAAACGCGTGCATGCGTCGGCCTCTCAGCCACTGCGATGCTAGTTAGAGAAAAAGCGGTGTCACTGTCTCTATCTCTTCTCACTTATGCTAGTTAGGGTTTTAGGGTTTTATTTTATACTATTAATTTTATAATAACTACCCGAAACATAAGAAATATAAGCGCGAGTCGTGCCTTGTACTATTACATGTTTAATGTGTATATTTAGTTATATATAATATATGTTGAATAAAATTTTATATAATATGTAAATGCAGAAAATAAACATTGATATATTACATAAATTAATTTTATATAATACAAAATGCATTTGAAAAATTCTTAGGCATTGTATTAACGTATTATTGTAATTATTATATAAGTGAGTGGTTGTATTATGTATTTTTAATAAAAATAAATTAAAATTAATATACATGTCATATTATAAATTTAAAAATATTGTAATTTATCCTTAAAAAATTATAATTTCTCTAATAAGAATGACACGTGCAGATT
>PYAF01005012.1:1002088-1024123 GCA_007407185.1 Glycine tomentella
ATTCAGAACTACTAATATTTTAAAAAAAAATCGTTTTTTATTTTAAAATTCCAAATTACTATTTGAAAACATCCATTTTTTTAATTGTAAAATGTCAAACTACTAATTTTTTTTGAATTTTTATATTTCAAATTATCCCACTACTCTCCTTACTTCTTAAATGAACCATTATTATTTTTAAACGGTCAAATTTTTTGAATTTTAAAATTCTAATATACTATTATTCAAAAACTGTTGTTTTTTAAAAATTTGAATTTTTTATGTATATCACGAATAGAGACACATTAGACCTTTCATTTATATTTGATTGAAAACACTATATGAGTAACATGAGATATGTGATTATATTTTCCATTACGAATATATATTGAGACAAAAAAAACATGGAATTATTAAATCTTTTTAAGCTGCCTTTTATGCCCTCTGTTCTAAGGGAAATGGATAATTGGAGGCTATGAAGAGAAGGAATTTACACGTGATTGATAAAATTAGAGCAGGACATTTGCTAGAAGTATGCATAAAATTAGAAATAAAATAAATATTAATAGTCAAGTTTTGCTTCTCTAAATAAATATCATGACAAATAAAATATAAATCTTGTAGCTTATACATGGAATATTAATAATAGCATAGGGCAGATTTGATTAATAACCTGATTTAAAAATATAAAGTTTGATATAACCTATTTATTTATTATAGACTTTTTTTTTTAGGTTTGGTTTGACCTATTTAAAAGTCTAACATGACCTATAAATCGATTAAAAAATCTATCATAAATATAAATATAGAGATTTGTAAATCTAAAATCAAATTTATTTCAATATTTCTTATTTTCCCTTTTTTTTTTCCTTTTTTCTGGTTCATCATCTTTTTTCCTTTTTTTTCTATTATTTTTCTTTATCTTTTTCTTTCTTTATTTCATTCCATATTCTTTTTCTTTTTTTTTTCTGTTTTAATATTTTTCTTTCCTTCTTTCCTTTTTTTTCATTTTGTCATTTTCCTTTCCTTTTTTTTGTTTTCGTTTCTTAAATAATTATTTTTCTTTCATTTTCATTTTTTTAATTATTTTTAAAAAATATATATTTTTGTTTTTCATTTTTGTTGGGACCTATACAAACTTAGGGTATGACAAATTAACAATATATATATTAAGTAGGTTAGTTTGACTGGCCAAATAATTTTTTTTAAGATTTGAGTATAACCTTTTTATTTAAATAGGTTTTTCAAAAAGTCTTATCATGTTCTTTATAATAAACAAGTCAAATCAAGTCAGACCTTACATAGAACAGACAAAATATTCTTGATAGGCTGGCCCATTTTCATTCCTAATTAATAATCTCAAATTTCTTTTGCCTAGAAAATGCTATGATACCTTCTTCACATAAAAGGAGCAAGCCATGTCTCTTTTAACAAATGAAACCGGAATCAGTTCTTCCATATAAAAAATAAAACTTAATTGCTGATAGATCAGATAAGTGTCAAAAATATATTAGTAGACACAAATTTTTCCTTTATAGTGTTACAAATGAAGTAGCACAACCATCAAAGGAAGCAAAGAAAATAACTGGAAGAATAAAATAATTAATTGAAAAAATAAAACAATTATAAAACAATCTATATTGATCTCTAGGTTGCAAAATGATGTCTCTGGTGAACTATAAGTAGATATTTTACTTTTAACGCAATCCTTCAACAAAAAATATACAAAGTTGAATTAGGAAAAACACAACACTCAATATTGGGTATCAACAATAAGCCAATTTAAATACTGTAGATAATCTAAATCCAAAACATTGAGAAAATAAACATGGTTATCATGAAGCTTTAATATGAAAGAACATAGATTGATGGAACTAAGGAAAGGAGGTCCCTGTCTGGTAATTCAAAAGTATTTGGTGGTGGAGGAGACAATAAATAAATTGAATACAAGAGACGGTGAATTCTTGGACCATCTTTTCTTGACTGAACCTGATGTATTATTCCACTAATGTATTTCAAAAAAATAGTAATTAATAATGTATACAATATACATACATCAATAATACTGAAATCTTGAATAATACCTTGTCTATTTTCTTTTCTTTCACCTAATCACTCACACTTGTCCAGTTCTGTTTGATGCCTTGGTGCTCGCATCCCTCCCTAACTGCAAAATTCAATTGATCATCCTCCTTCTAAATCATCAACCTCCATTTTGTTGTAGCCTTGGTGCTTGCTTCCCAGCTCAACCCAAAGTGGTGAGTTAATAAAAAATCGAATCTAGAAAAATCATAACTATACTGAACTCGTTTCAAGATTCCCGATGAGTGATAACAATACCACTTTTTTGAATATGAACCTTAACAAATCAGAACTCATTGCAACAAAATGATTGTAGGAGACTGATATGAACGGAGGAATTTTGTTCGTGTTTGACTCTTGTGTTGTGCAATTGAAAGAATAATGTTTGAGCTGCGGTTTGTGCAGCAAAATCGTGAAGGCCTTGTAAAATTGCCATCTTCCCACAAGGACTTCCTGATTGGAAGAATGGTGGTGTACGTTTCCTTCAATGAGTTAAATTTTGGTTGAAGGTGTTGTAGATTGGGAAAGATATATAACAATACAGCGATGAAGTTGTGCAGTGAGAGATAAACGAGAGAGAGAAAAAAACGGGAAAAAAATGGTTATGAGAATAATTGATAAACCTGAAATGCACATAAAATATTAGAAAAAAAATTAAAACACACACAAATAATTAAAAGAAAGTACAAGTATAAAAGGAAGTCTCATGCGGTAGAAATGAGAAGATTGAATATAAGTAAAGGAAAGATCTATAAATTTGAACTTTAAGTTTTTGGTTAAAGTATGGTGTCGAATTTATTTATGTGGTTGTTCATGGTCCATTGATATAAATCTCTTTGGGGTTATCCCCTCGATTACACAACAATTGATATTAGAGCCAATGGTTCTATTCGATGACTAACTCGGACGGGTAAAATGACGGTGGTGAATCCTTGACCTGGGAATCCCTTGTATCAAAAGTTTCCCTGATGGTGGGTCCAAGCGGCGTGTCTCATGGGTAGAGCTACGGTGCAATATATAGAGCATGTGGGCTCTAATGGTCACCATGAGAATACTCGTGGATGAAAATAGCTTTCGCTCGAGGAGAAGACTTCCATGTAGATGAAACTCACACTTGATGGAGAAATTGTTGGAGTACAAATGTGAGATGAAGTCTCACATTCTGTAGGAATGAAAAGATTGAACACCATATAACTAAAGGAAAGACCCATAAACTTAATTAAAGTGTGATGTCACTTTCACTTATATAATTATTCATGACCCATACAATTTCCTAATTAATTTAGGTACAAGAACATTTAAAGAAAATGTGTACACCAAAAGAATATATTCCTTATATATTGTTATAGATAATAATAATTAGATTCTTTATATAAGCTTAATAAATAACTTTACTTCCTTTTCTTTTTCTGTCAAAAAATTAGACTTCTTTTTGTTATAAAAGAATAGTCAAATTTGTTCATGAAAGTGTGAGACGTTAATAAATTAGTCTCTAAAAAATAAAAATTTATGTAATCATTGGAAAAAGTATGATTAAGCAGTCCTATAAATAATTTAAAGACAAATTAATTATTAAATTTTGTAACTTAATATCAAATTAGATTTCAAAAATATAATTTATTAATAACGAAACTGACTTATCAAAAATTTCATGCATTAAAAAACTAAATTTATATTTTTGATTAATTTATATCCATATCACACTTTACCAAACTAATTCGGCTATAAAATAACTAGACTTCGTGCACGGCTGCCATTCCGTATATGCATAAGTATAAACTTGTGTATTTTTTTTTTTTTAAAAAATATTTTATAATTTTATTATTGTTTATATTATATTATTAAATGTAATTTTGATTATGTTTATTTTTTTTCATAATATTATTCTTTTCTATTTTAGATTGCAGCAATATTCTTTATTATTTTTAGGATTTAATAATAGTTTATTATATTTTTATTCTTTATATTTTATTAACATGGATTATATTCATTATTGACATTATTTTTATTGGGAAGAGAAAAACTCCGTGACTCCTTAAATTTTGTAAATAAATAATAGATAAAAAGCAAAAATAAATAAACACAACTTAAATACAGAAGGAATGGGAAATTACTGTAGGTTAGAAAAAAATTTGAAAGTTTAAGAAGTAATTAAGGATGGAATTGTTCAATGGAACGTGGACACCAAATAAAAATATTTCCTTTATTATTAGTATAGATTTAAGATTATAATATATATATATATATATATATATAATTTTTATATTATAAATATTAATTAAAAAATTATTTTTATTTTAAATATGCTTATGATACTTAAAATATTTCTTACAATATTACTAAAAGATAATTACTTTTCAGTTCTAGATAAATTGAATTTTAAGATTATTTAAATCTTAAATGATATTTGAATTTAATTTCTATAAAAAAAATATACAATAGCACTACAACAATCGATAGTGGTAGATTAACAAACAATGTAGGTCAACAATCACGGTTTGTATTATACTATCAATTGATTAGGGATAGAATGAAGAAGACGATAATACCCACTAACGATATGGGGGGTATGCGAATGTTATTTATTATGCTCTTAATTGTAGCTGAAGAGATTCTATATCCAAAATTAAGGAATTTCATGTAGGCTATGGAGAACAAGGAAAGTCGAAAGCGGTTGCAAGTAGATGAAGTCCATGAATAAAAATCAAACTTGGAAGCATGGGGATCTACCTAATAATGAAAGGGTATTTGATACAATTGGATCTTTAAGAAGAAAAAAAAGAGGAAGGTATTCCAGGTGAAAAGAATATAAGGTACAAGACGAGACTTATGGCAAAGGGAACCATTTTATCCAAGTAAAAAGGATTGACAACAATGAAATCTTTTTACTTGTAGTAAAAACATTATTCTATATAAGTGTTTGGATGGTAATTGTGAATCAGTATAATCTAGAGTTGGAACAATTGGGTGTCAAAACAACTTTTCTGCATAGTGACCTTGAGGTCCTTCCTGGGTTCAATTAGGATCAACATTCAACAATGGTAGCGTCAAAAATAAAATAAAAAAGGAGAAGAAGAAAAAGGAACCTTGCCAGAGGTGATTGAGAAAACCATGTTTACATAACTATGCTGGGGTTGACTTAATGGTACCAACACTCAGGGAGTTGCCACGAGGGTGGTTTTTTTAACAATCTATTTGTCTTTTTATTTTCTCTCTTAACGTTTATAGTGCCTAGTGACGTGTAGTTGTGTGAATCATGTCAGCTTCTTGTCTCCATATTTTCCTCATTTTTTCTTCCTTAGAATATAGCTTGAAGGATGTTAAGTTACAGTGTTATATTTGTCAACCCAAGTGAATGCAAAATCAATTTTTCTTATACAAAGACTATTGTTTCCTAAACGACCTTCAAAGAGGGGGAGAAGCAGAATCGAGGAAAGGAAAGACCAAGAAATAAGGCATGCAACATGTGATTGAATAATTAATTGTTCATTTTGGTCGCTGCTAATTGGGATGACACATGACATGAAATACTTGCATGGCACTCAACTTGCTAAATCAGCAGTGTTAATTGTTAACGACGTTAACTGATGGAAGTTATATTTTAGACTGATTTGAGGGACTTTTGATTAGTTTCTCTAATTCCAGGATTGGCCGTTTAGCATCAATAAAATTTGCTTCCTTTTATAATGTCAGGCACCACAACCAATAAGCACACCAAATATATTTGGTTATAAAAAAGGCTAATCAAAACTCAATTTCCATAAATTTATTAAAATTTGAAAAGCCAGAGGGGCATTGAAATGACCTACATGCTGACATACTTCCTTCCCGTCTACATTCCTAATCTCATTGTTCCTGCTATCATTGATAGGACTTTTTTTCAAGTGGATTGAGGAGTTTTCCAATCCTTTGGCACAGGTCCACAATCATATATAACTTCTCTGTGGCAAGACCATACAAGTTTTATAGCCTCTGGTGTTCCGATTCCTGCACCTCTAGCATCACCAGCGGGTCCAAACCTGCAATAAAATTATTGTTTTCAACAAATCGGAACATCATTTCTTACTCATGGTACAAGCTAAACGAACTCAATTTTTTTTAATTACCAATGATTCTGAGGAGCTCCGGTCGTCCTTGCTCTTAGACCAGCATAAGTAGTACCATTTACTGTTTTTCCAACAACTTCCTGCAAATGTGTTTAATCACAAGGCTTAAATACATTTTTTATTCTTGTAATTTAGTATTTTTTTTCATTTTTGTCCCTGCATTTTTTTTTCGTTTTAATCCTTGCAAAATATATTTGTTTTATTTTTCATCCTTATAGTGCTTTAGATAATATTTTTTCACTGTTCAATTTTTTTTACTATTCAAAGCATTCTTTAAAGTGTATTTGTTTTATTTTTCATCCTTATAGTGCTTTAGATAATATTTTTTCACTGTTCAATTTTTTTTACTATTCAAAGCATTATTTAAAACACTTTAAAGACAAAAAACAAAACAAACATCATTTTGTAACGACTAAAACGAAAAATAAATAATCAAGAACCTAACACTAGTAAGTAGTAACACAAATAAAGCACATTAGTGATAAATATTTCAGAAGACATCAAACTCATCTATCTGCTAAGCATACAAGTAGCATGTTAGATGAGAGAAATGTTTGTTAGCTTATTTTTGAAGAGTTAGACTGTATTTAATTACCACAAAAAATCTTGCATGCAATTGAATCTTATACGGAGAATAAATTTTTCGATGTGCAGCATAAATATAGTGCCCAGTCCCCTAAACAACACTAGTTTTGTTTAATGAATGAAACACGATTGCCATAAGAAAGTAATTAATGATTTTATAACCAAAATGGGCAATGAGAAAATGTATAGGAGTCATAATAAATTGAGAAATGATTAGAAAATGATAATATTAGTTATAAAAGTCCTGCCTGTAAAAACAAAGGATCACTTGAAACTAGAGCAGCTGTTAAATGGTTATGCATTCTTTCCACAGCATCCAATACAACTGATAGTTGACTGTTTTTGTAGTCCGTGATAACCTGGAAACATAAATAGAAAACATTTATCTCACAAAAAGAGCAGAGTAGAATTATTATTATTTTTTTTTTATTTTAAAAAATCATATGAAAACTTTATTTCGTGTTCTCAGTGTCCCTTTCCATACCTGAAAGGGTCCAAATATTTCTTTTGTTACAAGCTCAAAATTCCCATCCTTCATAATTTCCTCGAGAGGAACATAGACAGCTGTTGGTTTAATAGCACCATAAATAGATGGAATTGAATGGTTCTCTAGAGGACTACCCCCAAAGAGAAGCTTTGATCCTGGTATCTCAAGCAATTTATTCTTGTGTTCAAGCATCAAATCAGTTGTACACTGCAACATATGTGAAGAAAAATTAAGAATTTCGAAATGAAACTTGTCATTGCATGATAGAAAGCAAACAAATCTTCTGCCAAATGTTCACCAAAAAATCAAGAACTAAATAAAAATATTATAACATCCTGTTTGGACGCATGAAGAAATGGCTTATCAAAAAGCTATTTATTTTTGGATATATAAGGTTCACAGTCCACCAACAATGTCAAACCAATGATGCATAACTTACGTCAGCTAAGGCAAAAACTTCTAATTTGACTATCATCCCAGCAGAACCAAAAATGAAAAAATATAATGGAGTAAACACAAATCAGTGTCCAAACTTCTTTTAGTGTGTCAATAAATTGCATATCCTCCCATACCCCTTTTCCTCCACCCCCTCCCTTATTTAATCATTACATAAAAGCATAGATACCTTCTCCATATTTTAAATGTAATGTAAAAGAGATGATCAACATCAACATCAACAACACCTTTAATCCAAGTTAATTTGGGTCGAATGTAAAAGAGATGATAATTGCAACTATTTCATTTTGCATATAATTAAAGTAAAAAAATTTACGAAGCATTTGAACTTTCACCATCTTAAAGACAAGAATGCCACAAACTTTGAGCCACCGCCAAAACAATTCTAAATGTTAGATCCTAGTTCAATAAGCTAAAAGGGGAAAATGATTGACATGTAATACTTACTGTGAGGACTGGGCCGATTGTCAAGTCTTCTAGCTTTCTTCTCTCAGCAAGATCTTTCAACTTAGATAGCAAGGAAGTTTTAGACCAGTTCTAAACAACGGAAATTGAAATCCTGAAGTTAGTAAAGATGCAATGCATAAAGTGCATCTTTTAAAATAAATAATAAATGTACATTTTCATCTTCACCCTAGTTCTTGAGGACATTTAAACATGAACAAGTTCTGAAAATAACCAATGTGACAGACCTCATGCATAAATAATAATGATTGTGCCGAGCATTTCTGACCACTGCACGCGTATGCATCCTGATCACAGACCCACGCAATGTAATCTTCCTGATCCTGAAACCAAGAAACCTTAGAGAAACTATTATAGAACTGAAAATTGAGTCGTATGACATCCACACAAAAATTGTAAGAAACCTGATGGACGTCAGGGCCCAGTATTTTCCAGTCAAATCCAGCATCTTCCAATTTAACACGACCTTTCAAATCAACAGCCAACTTCTCTGCCACTCTTGAACTACCAGTAAAAAGGGTCATTCGTGGATGTGCCTGTAAATGTAATACTACTTCATGATACAATGTCATTGTCATATTATAAAAGGAACATGTAACCACGTATCGATATTGATGTATGATTAACACAAAATAAAGGAGCTCCAAAGGCAATACCATCCAACAAGACTAAAAAAAGAGGTCCAAGAGTTAACATTGAGATCATCATAAAATAGAAGCATAAAAGTAAATTGGCAATCTATCAGGAAAGATATTATGCTTTTAAGAATCAATGCCTTGGATGTGAAAACAAAGGTACCAAACAACCAACCTCCAGCAACAGCTTGTTCATTGTCTTCCCATCAGAATTTATGAAATCTACATCTTCTACAGGTAAGCCACAGGTATGAAGCAGGCGCAACATTTGTTCCATAACAATGCTCACCTACATTAATTTGAATCAATAATTCAGAATTATAACTGCTGAAAGATTTGAATTTTAAAGGTAAATAAAATAATATTTCCAAAATCTGATAGATGAAAATCAAAATAAGGATGTGAAAGAGTAATAGCCAATAGATACAATGATTTCTTTAACTAACTGAATGAGAATCTGAATACCAACCAAATCAAAGAATATTGCATGGCAGGAAAAATACATAATCCCCACACAAACACTTGCAGGGAGAAAAAGCATTGCATCACAATTATTTTCACCACAACTAATTGAGATCAATATTTCATGCAGCCAATAGTTTAGCCCTGTATAATGTCATAAAAGTATGCCAAAATCAGAGCCAAAAGAACTTGCCTTGCTATCAACTTTAAGGACTGGCTTGTTGCCCATGTAAAGTGCACCCATCAATTGAAGAACAGGAATCTCCAAGGGAAAATTAAAAGGAGTAATAATTGCCACCTGCAGAACACACTTTCAGCTTTAAGATTACATCAGTAGGGAAGGTGAATTATTTATGGTGTTAAAAAATTTAAGGATTTGCTTACTAAACCAAACAATTATGAAAAAAGTGCAAAACATCTAGCACAGAATCAGTACTAATCACTAATCTAATTAAATCCAAAATGAGAAAACATACAATTCCTTTTGTATCTCTTTTCTTGAGTAGAAGTTAGATCTATAGGACAAACTTTTTTTGTAGAAGACAAAAAACTATTTTTGATCAAAGATAGCACTTACCTTATAAAAGACTTAAGTATTCTTGCAGGCAATGATGCCTGAGCCCAGGGTTTTGACCTCCCATCATATGTAAAAAATTGAAACCTCAAGAAGTATTCCTTTTTCTTTCTTTTTTGGGATAAAAGACAATTTTTATTTTGCTTAATTACCAAAGGGAAATTAGATACTCCATCCAAGGTCATCAATTTACATTGGCTAGATATATAGAAGAAACTAGATTGGCATATTAAACCGATATACCATGTTCCACCTTCTTATTACTAAGTCAAATAGACAGAATTATTACATATTACTGGGTTTTATTTCGGAAAAACTTGCTTTCATTTTTCATTTCTTCCATCTCTTAGAGTTCACATAACCAATTACTTCCATAGACTAATGTGCTTGACCACAAGGTAATTGATAATTTTGGCACAATAAACAAACACCATTGGTAAGAGAACGACATAGACTCATTTTTTGCCTTTAAAATATAGTATACCAATTAAAAGAAAACAAATAAATGAAATAAAATCCTTACGGGACCATATGGCCAACGAAAACCATGACTTTGTTGTCCAAGATGATTTCCAGGGACACCAAAAGACCTTGCCAGGAAACGAACCTGAAAAGATTTTGTTAAAATGAAGCAAAAACAATGAAGAAATCACTAAAGGAATTATGTGAGCTTTATAACATCCTAGGGAAACCACATAAGACAATGTTAGTTTTGTGGGTGTGGGTGTGTGTGCATGTACCAGTACTAAATTCTCCCACTAATGAAGAACCAATGCATCAATGACTCAAGGAAATTTATCAATATATACCATTCAGTGAGCAATTTAGTTTATCCCATCATTCGGTTACAGAGAATGGCATATTTGAACTTGGGATTTCAATAATTTAGCAATAACATATCTTATTTTGATATACCTGATCTCCGCAAAAATTCTCTAGAAACTTTTGGGTCACATACACTTCCCCAAAAGCCTGCTGGTAACTCTTAGGAGAAACTCTTTGTATTAACTTAGTAAAGAAATCTGAAACCTGAGGGTCATGCAGTATAGATTATTTAATGTTTCCAATTATACAAGAAAAAGTTGATCTTGAATAGAACAAGTAACAAAGTAAAATTAAAAAATAATAATAAATATTATAAAAAAAAACTTTCTTTAGTTTGAAATACCTTAGGAAGTGATAGCATGTGAGCTGCCTTAGTAGATATATCTCCATACATAAGATATCTACAAAAGATTTATAACAAAACTACATTACATTCTTAAAAGATGGCCAAAATAAGAACGTAAGCATTGATATCATATCATGATGTAAAGCATAAAATGCTTACAACAAATGTTCAAGTCAGTTGCTTTCCTAAATTGAAAATGAAAGGCATGTGACAGTAGATGATTTATCATTTCCATTCTTATCATGTAGGTTTAGAAGACCAGGATCTCATGTATTTTAGTTACTCCTCTTTGCAGAAGTTTAAAAACAACCGTGTTGAAGTTCATTTTATGTTGTAAATAGAAATATTTAGATTTATTTTTTAGTTATTATGTTTTTGGGCTTAGCCCATTAGGTTATGTAATCTCTTTAAATAGAGACCTCTTGTATTGCTGTTTTACACAATTTCAATAATACAAATTCCTGTTTTCAAGTTGGTATCAGAACTCTTGATTCTGAGGGCTCTGCTTCCGCGCCTATCGCCTTAAGTGCGAAACCCTAATTCTTGACTCTCGCTGCCATCAGCCGCCACCGGAAATTTTTCCGGGGAACCTTTTGGACCGAGAGGATCACTGTTTCTTGATCTATTTTTTATAGTATGGCTAGTTCCGACAATGGTTCACGAACTGAGTCTCCTCTACGAGTTCATAGTCCCTCTACACAGTTTGTAGTGAACCCGCTTGGTCACAATGATCTTCCTACTCTACATCAGAGTTATCGACTTGATGGGTCAAATTATTTGTCATGGTCTCAGCTTATTCGCACTATCATCAAGAGTCGCGGTAAGATTGATCATCTTGATGGCCCTGCTCCTGCTGCCACTGATCCTAATTTTGTTGTTTGGGATAATGAGGATTCCCTTATTATGACTTGGTTATGCAATTCGATGACTCCTGAAGTGGGTCGTCACTGTATGTTTTTATCTTCTGCTAAGGAGATTTGGAAAACTGTCTGTTTAACCTACTCTTTAAAACAGGATATGGCTGCGCGTTATGAATTACGCAATAAAATTTTTTCTACTAAACAAGACTCCTTATCTGTGACTGCTTACTATGGTGTTTTGAAAGAATTGTGGACTGAGCTTGATCAATTTCAGAGTTTGAAGATGCAATGTACTGCAGATGCTACTGCCTTAACCAAGGCAGTGGAAGATGAGCGTATTTTTTATTTTCTTGCAGGGTTGAATTCCGAGTATGATCCTATTCGGGTTCAGATACTTGGCAAAGATACTTTACCATCCCTTTCTGCTGTTTTCAATACTGTTCGGGGTGAGGAGACTCGTCGGGGAGTTATGATGCACAATGTCACATCTGATAAGTCTGTCATGCTGTCATCATCCGATGTTGCTGTTTCTAAACCCGTTGATGGGTCTGCTATGGTCTCAACAAGAAGGGATGGTTCTTCTCAAGGGAATTCTTTCAACAAAATTGCTGATGGTGCATCTTCTAAATTTAAGAAAGATGATCGTTGGTGTTCTTATTGTAGAAGGCCGGGTCATATCAAGGATCTATGTTTCCGCCTTCATGGAAAGCAGAAAGTCTATGAGAAGATGGCAAGGATGCGTGGTCAAGCTCATTTAGTTTCTCCTGATATAGATACTGCACCAAATGAGGTCCAATCTGGATCTTCAGAATTTTCTTCTATTAGCCGAGATGAGTTAGAGCGGCTGCGGACCATCCTTGATTCGTTGAGTAAGCAATCTGATTCTAGTGCTTTGGCTATGACTGGTATGAGTTCCACTACTTATTCTTTCCTTACTTCTTGTACTGATTTTAAACATTCTTGGGTTATTGATTCTGGTGCTACTGATCATATGGCTTGTTGTACTGAATTTTTTCTTTTTTATAACCCTACTATTGGTACTCATACAATAGCCGTAGCTGATGGTTCACACACATCAGTTGCGAGGTCTGGTAACATCCATTTGCAGCCTTCCTTACACCTCAAAGATGCTCTTCATGTTCCTAAACTCTCCACCAATCTTCTTTCTATCAATAAAATTACAAAAGATTTAAACTGCACTGTAACCTTCTTTCCTACTCACTGTGTCTTTCAAGATCTCACCACAGGGAAGATGATTGCGGAAGCTAAGGAGCAGGCTGGGCTGTACTACTTGGTTCCAAAGTCTTCTGACAAAGGTGCTAAGAATCACATATTGTTGACTCATGGCCAGTCTACTACGGACTCATTGGTTTGGTTACATCACAAGCGCTTGGGGCATCCTCCATTTAGTCTACTTAAGTCTTTATTTCCGTCATTATTTTTGTCTAAGTCTGTTGAGTCTTTTCGTTGTGATATTTGCGAATTTGCAAAACACCATCGTGTATCTTTTCCTACTAGTACTATTAAGAGTGTTGAACCTTTTGATCTTATTCATTCTGATGTTTGGGGTCCTTCTAAAGTTACTCATGGTTCTGGTAATAAATGGTTTGTTTCTTTTATTGATGATTGCACTCGTGTCACCTGGATTTACTTAATGCATGAAAAATCCGACGTACATCAATTATTCTTCAAATATTAAAATGATTGAAACTCAATTTGGGAAAAGAATTAAAAAGATAAGGTCTGACAATGGCACTGAATATGTCAATCAGCGTCTTTCTCAGTTTCTCCAAGATCAGGGTATGATTCATGAACTTACATGTGTTGACACTCCTCAGCAAAATGGAGTTGCTGAGAGAAAGAATCGTCATCTTCTTGAAGTTGCTCGTGCCCTACTTTTTCAAACAAATGTACCAAATCATTTTTGGGGAGATGCCATCCTTACTGCAGCTTTCTTAATCAACCGATTACCCTCCCGGGTCCTTGACAATATAAGTCCTATTCATTCTATGACTTCTTTTTTACCATCAGTGTCCTCCTTGCAAAGTCTTCAACCCCGAGTGTTTGGATGTGTTGCCTTTGTCCATATTCACAAACATCATCGCAGTAAGTTGGATCCTAGAGCTCACAAATGTATTTTTCTTGGATATGCTCCTGATAAGAAAGGCTACAAGTGTTATCATCCTGCCAGTCGGAAAACCTTTATATCTATGGATGTCACATTTCATGAATCTGAGTCCTTTTTCCCCAGTCCTCATCTTCAGGGGGAGAGCAGTTCGGTAAGTTCTGAGTCATCTTCTTTCTTTGAGTCTGAACCTTTCATGTCTACTTCTGCATCTTTTCCCATTGTTTAGAGTCCTTCTGTGTCTTTCCCATCGACTAATGGTTCAGAAATACGGAGAATTGTTACACCTGAGTTAGTATATCACAGGAGAAAGCAGCCCACATTGCCTCCTCAGCAACCTCAATCATCTGAACAAATGGTAAGTCCTGAATCTCCTATTTCTGAACCTAATATTATTGTCTCTGATGAGTTGTCCAATGACTTGCATGTTGCTTCTGATAACTTACCTAGTGTTTCTGATAACTTGCCCATTGCCCTAAGAAAAGGGAAGAGGTCCTCTACCCAAAATTCTTGTTCTTTCTTGTTCAGCTTGTACTAAATACCCTATCTCGCATTTTGTCTCTTCAGCTAACCTTTCTATGCAGCACAAAGGCTTTATTTCAGCACTAGATTCAATCTCAATTCCAAAATCACTAGATGAAGCATTAAAACATGAGAAGTGGACTCAAGTCATGCAAGAAGAGATGAATGCCTTGGAGAAAAATAACACATGGACAGTTGTTGATAGACCAAATGGAAAGAAAGCATTAGGATGCAGATGGGTTTATGCTTTGAAATACAATTCTGATGGTACTCTTGAAAGATATAAGGCTCGGTTAGTTGCCAAAGGCTACACTCGAACCTATGGTATTGACTATAATGAGACTTTTGCTCCTGTTGCAAAGATGAATACTGTGAGAGCCCTCTTATCTCTTGCTGCCCATTACAACTGGGATATCAATCAATTTGATGTGAAGAATGCTTTTCTTAATGGTGAGTTAGAAGAAGTCTATATGGAATTCCACCTGGTTTTGACTCGATGGATGGAAGGAATAAAGTTTGCAGATTAAGAAAGGCTTTGTATGGATTGAAACAATCTCCTCGTGCCTGGTTTGGAAGATTTACTAAGGTTATGATAGCCTTAGGATATAGACAGAGTCAAGGAGATCACACACTGTTCTTCAAACATTCCCAAGATGGGAAGTTAACTGTACTCCTTGTGTATGTTGATGATATTATTACTGCAGGTGATGATATTGCAGAAAGGAACCTTCTACAAGCACGACTGGCCTCTGAATTTGAAATAAAAAATCTTGGAAGACTGAAATATTTCCTTGGGATTGAGGTAGCTCATTCAAAGGAAGGAATTTTTGTTAGCCAGAGGAAATATGTTCTTGATCTTCTCAAAGAAGCAGGGAAACTTGGGTGTAAACCATCTAGTACTCCTATTGAGCAGAATCACAAGTTAGGTTGTGAGGAGGAGAGTTCTCCGGTTGATAAAGGACAGTATCAAAGGTTAGTTGGGAGGCTGATTTATTTGGCTCATACTAGACCGGACCTAGCCTATGTTGTTAGTATTGTGAGCCAATTCATGCATAATCCAAAAGAAAAACACATGCAGGCAGTTGACAGAATTCTGCAGTATCTTAAAGCTACTCCTGGTAAAGGACTGTTATTCAGACGTGATGGCAATCTCTCTCTTAAAGTCTATACTGATGCAGATTATGCTGGCTTTGTAACTGATCGTCGATCTACCTCTGGTTATTGTATGTTTCTTTGTGATAATCTAGTGACATGGAGGAGTAAAAAGCAAGATGTAGTTGCTAGATCAAGTGCAGAGGTTGAATTTCGAGCTATGGCTCAGGGTGTTTGTGAATTACTTTGGTTGAAGATTATACTTGATGATCTTAAAATAAGATATGAAGGATCTATGAAGTTATTTTGTGATAATAAATCTGTCATTTGTATAGCTCATAATCCTGTTCAACATGACCGGACCAAGCACATTGAGGTCGACCGCCATTTCATCAAAGAGAAGCTAGATAGCGGTTTGATCACCACTCCATATATCCCTTCTGGACTTCAAAAGGCGAATATTCTGACCAAGGAACTCCTCTGAAAGATTTCAAGAGCTTACTAGCAAGCTGGGAATGATTAATATCTATTCCTCAGCTTGGGGGGGAGTGTTGTAAATAGATATATTTAGATTTATTTTTTAGTTATTATGTTTTTGGGCTTAGCCCATTAGGTTATGTAATCTCTTTAAATAGAGACCTCTTGTATTGCTGTTTTACACAATTTCAATAATACAAATTCCTGTTTTCAAGTTTTTATAATCCAACCTTTGGTTAATCAGGAAAATGAAAGCACGTCTGAAAAGGACAAGTACTTCCATTCACACTTCGCAAACCAACCATCTGAAAATTATCTCATGTTTCCATTTCAAAAGAAAAATAAGTGTCATATGCTATCCAAAAAAATGTTGTATGATTCACAAAAGGTTTTAAAAAAGGCTGAAACCTCTGGGAATAGTCTAGAAACTCTAGATAATCCACCTATGCATAATTGCATACATTCTCAGCAAAAACCTGTTTGGGCAACAGTTTCCAATAATGGACAACACAAGACAGAGATTTATATTCAACCGTGAGGTTCCAATCATTTGTTTCTCTTTTGACCTATATGGAAATCATTAATTAATCCAACCAAAAGAAAGACAGTTTTATATGTTTCTATTTCTATGAAGAAAAGGAAGAAGAGATACAAATGACAATCTGCAGTTACCTCTCTGGTGCCTTAAAAGGATTGTGCACACCATGTTTGGGACAGCTGGACAAGCTCTTTATAAAAGGCTGATAAGTCAAACACAAGAAAAACATTAGTCAGGATCTCTGTCTCAAACTAACTGTTGAATTCCAACCAAGTACCAACTCATCTATAGTCTTTAAATTGATTTTTTTTTCTTTTCTTTTTAACAAAATGATGAGAACCTTGTCTCATACAAAGAGGTTGAAGCTTCAAAGTTGAACCTCCTATCAACCAATAGGCATGGTGAGTGGTGTCTAGTAAGATAATGCCTCAATCACTTTATATTTCGTAGTTTGAACTTTGAAGGGTGAGGAAGTAATAAAAGAATAAAACCTTGAACATATCAAGCTGAATTCTCACTAAGAAGCAGTTTTTTTATGTGTGCCACAAAAGGAACATATTTTAAAATAAAATATTAAGTTAACACAAATAATTCATCACAGCGATGCACCTGAATGCCCGTTTCATCAACTTCAGCAACTCTAATAAATGAGTCTCCATTTAAAGGATCTGCAATTGTGTTCCAATTTGAAGATCCTACCCATTTACCTTGCACTGAAAGTGAAGACAATAGAGAGGGATAGTCATCAAAGAACAGCACAATAAGTTTGATTAAAGATGAATTGTTGATAAATATGTGGAGCACAACTCACCAAAAAAAAAATGTGGAGCACAAATTTACAATAACACTAAACTAAGTACAATTCAGATTTTGATGCGTAGAAGGAAACAAAATTAAGGGAAATATGTTCAGGAATCCCTCCTTTTCCATCGCATTTCAATTTCTTTGATGAACATAATATTTAACGATCTGCATTCGGATTTGATAAATACTTGAAAAGCAGGTTGGACAACTTACAGACAGAGTCATGGAAAATGGAGATGAAAAAAGATTAAGTGCATCTTATGATGGTAACCCATTTCAATCTTTAATCACCAAATTTATCCAAAGGATTATGAAATTCATAAAGAGTACTAATGCTATCTGCAAAGAACAATAGCATCACAGGTTGCTTGCCATACCCAAGTTCAAAACGTCAGCTGGCCTAGAACCTGATACCTCTTCTGCTTCTACTGTGGCAAATGATAATGAATGAGCACACCTGCTATATATTGTAAACATGAATTTGGTGTTAATGTTTTAGAATTATATAAAATAAATATAACCAAATAAAAAAGAATCAACAGTTAAAGCTGATACTTTTATCTTTGATTTTATTTTAAAAGGGATGAAACCACAAAATGGCTTTTCTAGCATCCCTGTGACTGAGTTATTTAACCGAACAAATAAAAATGAACCCAATGCCCCAGCTGCTCGACTTGAGTTCTGAAAAATGATCTAACCCAATCAGTTTGGATAAATGCAGTTAGACCAAAGTAGCAAAACAATTGACCCTCCCAAAACCAGTAAACTGCTGCCAAAAATATATTTATTATGATACAAATAGATCAGTGAATTGATTAACTATTAAAATTATTAAATTCCACTAACTAAACGAGGATCAGCATTGCGAAAATCGAATTAAATTAAAATCCTTTGGGAATCAATTTTAGGGGACAAAGATAAACAAGAGATACCTAGAGAAAGCAAAAGAAGCAATGGCATTGTGGTTGCGTGGAATTGAATCCTTAGTAGCTCTGCTAACCAAAAACTTGAACATTTCGTTGGATCAGTTTCTAAAACCTTCACTCACTAACTCAATCACTTTCAGTTGACTTCAAAATGAAGTGACACTCTCTAATCCAATTTATTCGTATAAATATCAAAACAGAAAGGTGTCACTTTCAAGTCCGATAGGTTTCTGAACGTAATCTTCTAGATTCTATAACCCATGTGTTGGCCACGTACGAGTGAGTCAGTCGCATGATAATATTACCCGGTCTTAGTAACACATGTCACATGGAGATAGCATGGGTTACCGTAACAGATTTGGACTGCCTGAATTAGGGGAAGATTTTATAAATCTTGAACAAAAGAGTGATCTTAATTCTCAAGTATTATTCCTATAAATCTTTCTATTATTTTATTGAAAAATACTGCATCAGTTAAAAATTTTAATTGCATTTCCTATTTTAAATGTGTATACAATATTATAAAGAATTAATATTATTCTAAAAATAATAATAATTAACCAAGAAATAAAATTAAGATACATCATATCAAAATATCAGCACATGGCTATGAGTCTATGACAAGGGTATTAATTAATATAAATATAAAATATAGAGATGTTAGAAACACACTGTACTTTTTAATATTCTCTCTTATACTGTATTCATTAAACCATGAACTTTTGTAATTTTCAGTAAATTTCTAGCATTTTTTTAATATATAATTCTGCTTGTAACAGGAACCACTTGTAATTTGAAGTTGTTGTTGGCACAGAAGCATTGCTCGAGTCTCATGAGGTCACACCCATTCACACTCACCTTCACTTCTATCTTTTTTTCCTTCAATCCCCTGTGAATTCTCTACGTTTGGATTGAAGACCCGGAGGTATTTTTTAACTGATGGATAGGTATAAAAAAAAAAAATCAATGGAAAAGACACTGAAATTAAAACTACCAATGGAAAAATGATATGTTGCAAATTTAAAAAAAAAAAATGATTGCTCCGGGATTTGAATTTGCATTATGCGATTGTTTTTTGTTTGTTATTTTTATGTTAATTGTTCTTTGTCAATGCAAGTAAATGACTATCTTTAATTCTGGTACAAGCTTTCACTTATAGCGTCTCCTACACAACACAAGCATCAGAACACACTAAAGAAAACCATTGGATCAAGTGGCGATGCTTCAGATGCTTAGTCAGTTGATGCCATTGTATGTCCTCGTTGCACACTTATAATACTTCCATATTCTATATGGTCCTATTCATTTGTCATTCACTTAACATAATAAAACATATTACTCAATGAAATTATTTGTCCTACTTTTTTATGCAAATGTATTATATATGTTTATACTTTAAAATATGATATATAGGGAGATTTTATTTTATTATTTCATCTAGGCCCTAGAGCCTATAACATGTACACTATCTTTGGAATGAGGAAAATAAATGAAAAGAAAAGAAAAAATTTAAAATTTGAATTGAAAGAAAAAAAAAACTAAATTTTTTATTTCTATAAGTCAACTTTTCTTTCATTTTTCTTTTCATTTTCTCTTAATCCAAATAAAAGAAATTATATCATTATCCATAGTTATTTCTCTCGTTATTTTCTTTCCTTCTTACCAATCGTACCAGTAAGGACCGACAAACAAAGGAGCTCTGAGACCTGTAAGCCAATTCTTTAAATTCTTTAGATAAGATTTTTTTGACAGCATTAGATATGAATTATTTATTCTATTCTGTTCGGCATCAATACAATTTGCTTCCTTTTATCATGTCAGCAGCTCAACCGATGATGACCTCACCAATTATATTTTAGTAATAAAAAAAGGCCTAATAAAAAATTATTTTTCATAAATTTATTCTAAAATCTAAAAATGTCATGGAGGGGCTGTCGCATATCCTACATGCTAATATACTTCGTCTTACATTCTTAATCTCGTTGCTCCAATCATAAATAGGACACACCCCTCCTAATTTCGTTGTTCCTATCATAAATAGGACTTTTCTCAAGTAGAAGGAGGAACTTCCCAATTCTTTGGCACAGGCCCAAAATCATAGATTATTTCTCTGTGGCAAGACCATACAAGTTTTATAGCCTCTGGTGTTCCAATTCCTGCACCTCTAGCATCACCAGCGGGTCCAAACCTGCAATGAAATTATTATTTTCAACTAACTAAAGCATCATTTCTTAGTTATGTACAAGTAAAACAAATTGAAAAAAATATCAATTTACCAGTGATTCTGTGGAGCTCCAGTTGTCCTTGCTCTTAAACCAGCATAAGTAGTACCATTTACTGATTTGCCAATGACTTCCTGCAAATAAGTGTTTAATCACAATGACCACATCAGAAGATAACACACTTATGTGCTCAGCAGACAAGTAGCATGTTGGATATAAGTGTCAGCCATCTTAACTTTGGAGTTGAACTCTAATTACCACAAAATATCTTGCAGGCAATTGATATAAGTATAAAAAGAAAAATTCGACGTGCGGTATAAATAGAGTCCAATCCCCTAAACAACCATAATTTTGTTTTATGAATGAAATTATGAAAACACAAGGAATTAATGATTTTTATGACCAAAATGGGCAATGAGTAAAGTTGATAGGAGTCGGTCTAAATTGAGACTTAAAATTGAGTCATACTAAATTGACCAAAATCACAATCATTAAAAACTGATAATTGTTCATGTCATACAATAAATTTCAGTTATAAAAGTCTTGCCTGTAAAAACAAAGGATCATTTGAAACTACAGCAGCTGTTAAATGGTTATGCATTCTTTCCAAAGCATCCAATACAACTGATAGCTGACTGTTTCGATAGTCCGTGATAACCTGGAAACATAAATAGAAAATATTTATCTCACAAAAATAACAGAGTATTTGCTGAGCCAAAAAAAAAAAATAACAGAGTAGAATTATTATTATATTTTACTAAAAAAAAAATTATTTTTTTATTAAAAAAAAGAGCATATGAAAACTTTATTTTCATGTTCTCAGTGTCCCTTTCCATACCTGAAATGGTCCAAATATTTCTTTTGTTACAAGCTCAAAATTCTTATCCTTCATAATTTCCTCGAGAGGAACATAGACAGCTGTTGGTTTAATAGCACCATAAATAGGTGGAATTGAATGGTTATCTAGAGGACTACCCCCGAATAGCAACTTTGATCCTGGTATCTCAAGCAACTTATTCACATGCTCAAGCATTGAATCAGTCGTAACCTGCAACATATGAGATGAAAAATCAAGAATTCCAAATAAACTAAGCTTGTCATTGCATAGAATAAAGCAAATAATTATTCCGACAAAGATGCACCAGCTAATTAATAATTCTTCAGTTTACCAATAAATTTTTCGTTTTTTGGATATATTAGAGCAACTTTAGTGCAAGATCTTGAGTAAGGATCTTGAGCTCAAGATCTGGTCTTCACTAGATCTCCCAATAAAGGAGGTAGAGAGATCTCCAACATGGAGAATGGGTTCTTGTAGAAGAACCCTTAAGATCTGCACATTGTTCAAAAAAGAATAAATTTTTTTCCTCTTTCTCTCTCCCTAAGATCTCAAAATAAGATCTACCATTAAAGAACAAAATAGGAGGGATCTTGAGAGATCTTCAATCCTACATGGCACTATGGGGTCTA
>PYAF01005012.1:1024223-1050689 GCA_007407185.1 Glycine tomentella
ATAAAGGAGGTAGAGAGATCTCCAACATGGAGAATGGGTTCTTGTAGAAGAACCCTTAAGATCTGCACATTGTTCAAAAAAGAATAAATTTTTTTCCTCTTTCTCTCTCCCTAAGATCTCAAAATAAGATCTACCATTAAAGAACAAAATAGGAGGGATCTTGAGAGATCTTCAATCCTACATGGCACTATGGGGTCTACCAAAAAGTGGTCTAAGATCCCAATTTGAGATCTACCACTAAAGATGCTCTAAGGTTCAAAGTCTACCAAATCAAATCGAAGATATCAGTTAAGGCATAAACTTTGAATTTGACTCATCATCCCAACAATATCATTAATCAAATATTATAAATGAATAAACACAAATCAGTATCCAAACTTCTATTAGCCTGTCAATCAATGTACTGAAGATTGCTCTAAATGGCTGAGGACAAATCAATTGCATACCCGGCAACCTTTGATATCTAAAGCCTTATTCAGTTATAAGTTATCCTCCCACATTCCACACACCCCTCCCTCCCTTAACCATCACACAAAAGCATGGATAACTTGTCCATATTGTAAATGTAATGAAAAAGGGATTGAGGAGTGATAATTGAAATTTGAAACTATTACATTTTGCATATAACTTACAAGAATGAATCCGTTCAATAATTAAATTTACAAAATATTACAAAGATGGTTGAACTTTCATCAACTTCAAGAGAAGATTTGCCACAAACTTCGAGCAGGCCATCAAAACAGTTTCAAGGTTATATCCTGGAACAACTACTAGAAGGGGAAAATAACAGGCATGTAATACTTACTGTGAGAACTGGGCCGATTGTCAAGTCTGCCAACTTTCTTCTCTCAGCAAGATCTTTCAACTTAGATAGCAAGGAAGTTTTAGACCAGTTCTGAACAAGGGAAAATTCAAAACGTGAAGTTAGTGATGACACAATACATAAACTCATAAAGTGCATAATACAAAATAAAAAACCAATGTTGTTCTTGGGGACATTTAGTCATGAACAAAGTTCTCATAATAACCAATGTAACAAACCTCATGCATAAATAACAATGATTGTGCTGAGCATTTCTGACCACTGCATGCATATGCATCCTGATCACAAATCCATGCTATGTAATCTTCCTGAAACCAAGAAACCATAGAGAAACTATTGTAGAACTGAAAATTGAACTAGTGCCATTATGGTATCCACAAAAAATTGTAACAAACCTGATGCACATCAGGGCCCAGTATTTTCCAGTCAAATCCAGCATCTTCCAATTTAACACGGCCCTTCAAATCAACAGCCAACTTCTCTGCCACTCTTGAACTACCAGTAAAAAGAGTCATTCGTGGATTTCCCTATAAATTAATACTACTTCAATCCAATATCATATTGTAAAAGGAACGTGTAACCATATAAAAGTATTGATATTTGATTATCACAAAATAATGGAGTCAAAAGACAATAAGATCCAACAAAATTATAGAAAGAGGTCAAAATGAGTTAACATTGAGGTCATCATGAAATAGAATCATAAAAGTAAATTGGCAATCTTTCCAGAATAATATTATGCTCTGCAGAATCAATGCCTTGGATGTGAAAACAAAGGTACCAAACAACCAACCTCCAGCAAAAGCTCGTTCATTGTCTTCCCATCAGAATTTATGAAGTCTACATCTTCTAGAGGTAAGCCACAGGTATGAAGCAGGTGCAACATTTGTTCCATAACAATGCTCACCTACAACAATTTGAGTCAATATAATTCAGCATTGTAACTGCAGAAAGATTTGAGTTTAATAGCAAATAAAAGTCACATTTCCAAAATCCAATAGATGAAGAACAAAATAAGAAAGAGCAATAGATACAATGGTTTCTTTAACTAAATGAAATTACCAACCAAGTAAGAAGAGATTGCTTGGAAGGGACCCCCCCAAACACACACACACAACAGAAGCACACACTCAGGGACGGATCCACAAGTAGGGGTCTTGGCCCCCCCTCCCCTAGGACCCTTTATGTATATATTAGACAGAAAAAAGAAAAATTAAAATTAAAAAATACTAATTAAGGAAAACATATAAGAAAAATAAGTTTTTGAATTAGTATTTGCTTAATTTTGTTCTAGTAGTGGGTTATATCTCTAATTTTACACATAAATTAATAATAAATATTTTTTAAAGCTTATTATTTATTAGAAGTTAAATATTTATTAAATAACTGTGTAAAAAAAAAACTTGGGCCCCCCCTTTGATACAGTCCTGGATCTGTCCCTGCACACACTCATAAAAACCCCAGAAAAAAGCATCAGATAACAATTACTTTCGCCACAACTGATTGCGATCAATATTTCATGCAGCCTAGAAGCAAGCCCTGTATCAATTTTGTGTTAGATGTAATGTCAAAAAGTATGCCAAAATCAGAGTCAAAAGAACTCACCTTGCTATCAACTTTAAGGACAGGCTTGTTGCCCATATAAAGTGCACCCATCAATTGAAGGACAGGAATCTCTAAGGGAAAATTAAAAGGAGTAATAATTGCCACCTACAGAACACACTTTTAGCTTTAAGATTTCAACAGGAGGGGAAGGTGAATGTTCATGGTGTGAGAAAAAATCTAAGCAATCACTTACTAAACCAGACACTCATGAAAAACTGCAAAACGTCTCCACATAGCATCACTAATCTAAAAAATTCAATTCAAAATCAAAAAATGTCTAATTCTTTTTTTTTTTTATCTCTTTTCTTGAGTAAAAGTAACATCTATAGGACATAAACTTTTTTGTAAAAGACAGAACTATTTTTTATCAAAGATAGCATTTACCTTACAAAAGACTTAAGTTTTCTTGTAGGAAAGAATACCTTGAGTCCAGGGTTTTGCCTTATTATTATATGTAACTAACTGAAACCTCAGGCAATATTCTTTTTCGTTTCTTTTCTGTTTTGGGATAAAAGATGATTTTTTTATTTTACTAAAGAACCAAAGGGTAATCAACCACTCCAGCCAAGGTAATCGATGTACATAGGCTTGATGTATAGAGGCAACTGAATAAGCATAATAACAGCTATACCACAATCCACCTCCTTGATAAAAAAATCAAAGTCACAACTCACAATTATTACGAATTACTAAGTTTAATTTTGGAAAACTTGGTTTTATTTTTCATTTCTTCATCTCTTAGAGCACAATTAACCAATTACTTCCACAAACTCACTTGCTTAACCAAAAGGTAATTGATAATTTTTGCACAATAAACAAAGCACTGTTAGTGAGAGAATGACATGGACTCTTTTTTTCCTTTAGAACATAGTATATCAATCAAAAACATATCAAAGCTAAACAAAACAAAATCCTTACCGGACCATATGGCCAACGAAAACCATGACTTTGTTGTCCAAGATGATTTCCAGGTACAGCAAAAGACCTTGCCAAGAAACGAACCTGCCAATATTTTGTTTAAAAATAAAAAAAGAACAAAAAACAAAAAAAACTACGTATCCCATTGCCCAGAAGCTTCTCGCTATGCAAAGGTAAGAGGAAGGGATATTGTACGCAGTCTTACCCTTGCATATGCAAAGAGACTGTTTCCAAATTCAAACCCATGACCAACAAGTCACCAAGGCTCAACTTTACCGTTGTTACAGGGCTCACACTCTTGTTTAAAATAAAACAACAAAGACATCACTAAAGGAATTATATGAGCTTTGTAACATCCTAGGGAAACCATATAGAATAATGTTAGTTTTGTGTGTGCATGTATCAGTGTTAAATTCTGCCACTAACAAAGAATCCAGGTATCAATGATAGAAACGAAATTGAACAATATCTACAAGTCAATGGGCAATTACAAAGAATGGCATATTTTTACTTGGAATTTCATTTATTTAGCACTATCGCGTCTTATTTCGATATACCTGGTCTCCACAAAAATTCTCTAGAAACTTTTGTGTCACATAGACTTCACCAAAAGCCTGCTGGTAACTCTTTGGAGAAACTCTTTGTATTAACCTTGTAAAGAAATCCGAAACCTGAGGGTCATGCAGTATAAATTATTTAAAGTTTCCAATTAAGGAAGAAATAGTTTATCTTGAATACAACAGGTAACAATACATAATAAAGTAACAGTAAAAAATAATAATAAAATTAAAAAATCTTTCTTTAGTTTGAAATACCTTAGGAAGTGATAACATGTGAGCTGCCTTAGCAGATATCTCTCCGAACATGAGATATCTGCAAAAGATTTATAGCAAAAAACCAGATTAAATTTCATAAAGTAGACAAAATAAGAACATAGGAAATCATGCTCTAAAGCATAAAATACTTGGAACTAAAATGCCCAAGTCAGTTGCTTTCTTGGAGAGAAAATGCAGCTGGGTGACATTAGGAAGTTTATTTATTCAAATTCTTATCATAGGCATCTTTAGAATACCAGGGTCATGGTATTTTAGTTTCTCCTCTTAGCAGAAGTTTGAAAGCAATTGGATTGGAAATTTATTCTACAATCCAACATTTATTTTGTCAGGAACTATTGAAACACGCCTGACAAGTATAAGCACTTCCATTCGGTTCACACCTAGCAAACTAAACATCTGAAAATCACATCATGTTCTGCTTCAAAAGAAAATCAAAAACTAAATTGTCATGTCATTTGCTACAGAAAACTGCTGTATTATTTACAAAAAAAAGGCTGAAACCTCGGGTTAATCTAGATAATCCACCTATGCTTACATCCACAGTAAAATCCCATTTGGGCAACAGTCTCCTATAGGCATAGAGGTTTATATTGAAGGATGAGGTTCCCATCATTTTTTTTTCTTTCTTTGACCTATATGACAAACATTAATCCAACAAAGAAAAAAAAAAATTATATGTTTATATTTCTATAAAGAAAATAAATAGATACAAAGGATAATCTGGTCATACCTCTCCGGTGCCTTAAAAGGATTGTGTACACCATGTTTGGGACAGCTGGACAAGCTTTCTACAAAGGGCTGATAAGTCAAACAAAAGGGAAAAATTAGTAAAGATCTCTGTCTCAAACCAACTATTGAATTCCAATCAAGTACCAACTCATATATAGCCTTCAAATTGAAATTTATTTCTTTTCATTTTTCACAAAAAGACGAGAACTCTGTCTCACGGACAGAGGTTGAAGCTTCAAACTTAAACCTCCTATTCAAAAAATAGGTGTGGTGGGTGGTGACTGATAACATAATAACTCAGTCACTTTATATTTCATAGTTGGAAGGGTGAGGAACTAATAAAAGAATACATCCTTGAACATATCAAGCTGAATTCTCCCTAAGCAGCAGTTCTTTATGTGTGCAACAAAAGAAACATATTTCAAAATAAAATATTAAGTTAACCGGACAAATAATTCAATACAAGGATGCACCTGAATGCCTGTTTCATCAACTTCAGCAACTTTAATAAATGAGTCTCCATTTAAAGGATCTACAACTGTATTCCAATTTGAAGATCCTACCCATTTACCTTGCACTGAAAGTGAAGACATACATTCAGAGTGACAGCCATCAAATCAGAGCACAATAAGTTTGATTAAAAATTAATTTATTGATAAATATGTGGTGCAGAAATTTACAATAACGCTCAGTACCATTCATATTCTGATGTATAGAAGGAAAAAAAATTGTGGGAAATATGTTCAGGAATCCTTTCTTCTTTTTCATCACATTTCCATTTCTTTATGAACATAATATTTAACAAACTGCTTCTGGATTTGATAAATACTTGAAAAGCAGGTTTGACACCTTGCAGACAGAGTCATGGAAAGTAGAGACGGAAAAAGATTTAAAGTACATTTATGATGGAAACCCTTTTCAATCTTCAATCACCAAATTTATCCAAAGTACTATGAAATTCGTATGAGTACTAATGCCCCTTCTGCAAAGAACAAAAACATCAAAGGTTTTGGGGCATACCCAGGTTCAAAACTTCAGCAGACCTAGAGCCTGATATCTCTTCTGCTTCTACAGTTGCAAATGATAATGAATGAGCATACCTACAAAAATGAATTCAGCACTCAAAATACACTAAGACTTGTATCACAAACTATAGTAATGAAATCAAGTAATAATAAACTATGTTAGAAATATGTACAACAAACATGACCAAATAAAAAAGAATTACTGGTTAGTAGTTAAAGCTAATACTTTATCTTTTAATTTCTTTTATATAAAACGTGAATTGGAGGAAATTACAAAATGACTTTTCTAGCATCCCTGTGAGTCATTTAACCAAAGAAATAAAAAATAATATAATGCTCCAGCGGCTCTTGACTTGAATTCTGAAAAAATTATCTAATCCAGTCAGTTTGCGTAAATGTAGTAAGAAAAAAAATAGCAAATCAATTGGGCCTCCAATACGACAGCAAATTGCAACCAATAAAGTATTATTATGATGCAAATAAATCAGTCAATATATATTCTGGTTTAGAGTTTTAACCTTGCTAATATTCTAAACAGTACTCAGCTCAGGTAATCATTAGCTAAATTGCTTTTTTCCAAATCCTTAGTTACTCAAATCATTTTTTTTTTATAGAACTAACATCTTAAAATGTTCTGTAACAGACAGTACTCTCAGAAATATCGGTGTTTGTAAGCAGAATACGGACCTAATCATAAACCTATATAAATATAATATTTTTTACTAGATAAGCCGAAGTTGATCGTGGGACGAATCAAAGTTCCAATGAGCACAGTTTCAAAACTGTTTCACAGGTAACTGGCGGCTATTATTCATCTAAATCACAGAACAAGCTGGGTATCGAATTGATTAACGATTAAACTTACTAAATTCCACTAACTAAACGAGGATCAGCATCACGAAAGCAAAAGAATTCTAGAGAAGATAAAAGAAGATACTTAGAGAGAGCGAAAGAAGCAAAGGCATTGTGGTTGTTTGGAGTTGAAACCCTAGCTGCTCTACTAACCAAAAGCTTGAACATGCTGTTCGATCAGTTTCTAGTTTAGTCCAAAATGAAGTGATGAATTTGCTCTCTCCTATTTATTCGTGCAAGAATGAGGATATCAAAAAGAAAAAAGTGAAAAAAAGCCCACGTGTTCGTGGAGATAGCATTGTCATCACTCTAATGAAAATTCTATCATGTATCTTTGATTTGATCGGTTTAAAATTTAATTTGATTTATTTATTATAAAAATATAAGTAAAATATTGAAATATTTTTGTTTAAAAATTATTTTTTAGTTTTTTAAATTAATTTAAAATATTTTATAAAATTAAATTTTTATTAAAAATAGACGATTGTAAATCAAATTAAAATTTTAAATAAGTTAAATTAGATCTAAAAAAATTATGAGACAGACTAAATTTTATATTTTTAAATCAATCTAACGAAAGTAAGTAGGACTTAACTAATCCGTTTCCATCCGTATCTACAAGGGAGAATGTCTCTTTCCTATTCTTCATTTTCCTAAAAATACCTTTTATTTTATCAATTTCTACTTTCTTCCAATATATACATTTTTTATTGTTGTATTTGTTTGTTCATTTGTCTCGAGGGATTTATCTTGTTCTCGGATCAGAAATGCACATCATAAGATAGCTTCTCTTGAGTGAAATATTCATTAACCAGGAGATAAAATTAAGGTACATTAATATAACACCTGGAATGACAAAAGGCAAAGCCCTTAGTTATCAAATCAGTGAAATTAAAATCACGCCATTTTGGTTATTAGTTACTGTCGAGGTTACTGTGGTGCTGGCCTGCTGGGGAGGTTGTTGATAATTTTTGCTTGTGTTAGTTTATCTTATTTTATCCACATTTATTTTGTACGGATAAAATTGTCAATTACCTCTTTTTGTGAATGATTTATTATATTGTGACTAGTGAACGTAAATCAAGTTAAGCTCAAGTCAATAAAATAGATTTTGACTGATGCTGATCTTGAACTAGCGAATATTTTTATCATGCTGATTTTGAACTAGCCTAAATCATACATGAGTTAATCAACTCATTAAAACTCTAACTTTAACCAAAATGCATTTTATTAATTTAAGTAAAATTTTGTTTTCCAAAAGAATTAATCATATTCAAACTTGGGAAGTTTTTATTGTTGAGTAATGCTAAATTATAAATAAAAATATTATTATTGTATCTACTTTTTTGCTGTAATCATTTTCACATGTGATTTTTTTTTACGAGCACGTGTGATATCAATTATCTGTGATTATATTTTTTATATGCTACCAATATAAATGTAAATTTGGGATAATTAGCAAAATATGCTGTTTCAACTTTTAACTCTTTTTTTCTCCTAAAAAAAATACTTTCAACTTTTTTGCGGAGAATCAAGAACCAAACTTCTTTTGATCTTTTCTGAGGATGGGAACCAAACTTGGGATAAATTAAGAAGGGCCGAATTCCTATTGTGAACTAGTCCGTTTTTATTTTGGACTTGGTAGGTTATATTAAACAAAAAGGCCTATGTTGTCCAACACATGCTCCATCAAGGGAGCTGCTGTTCTGACTCTCATAACTGATATTCTCACCAGTCACCATTACATCATTGGTCTGGTTCATAACAAACATATTAACTTGTCACATCCAAAGAGTTTAACATGTAATTTTTTTTTGTAATTTATATTTTTAAATTTCTGATCAACTAATATGAGGGTATCAACCATTTTGAAAATATGAAGAATTAAAAACAATATTTATAAAAAAAATTACATATAAATATCATGTATTCATGTTAGACTTTATGATGATGTGATAAGTTATGATTTTGTTAATTGACAATATAAACTAAAAGTAGAAAAAAAAATCTTTAAGGAATTAAAATCAAAAAAAAATTCAAAGGCTAAAATAAAAAAAAAATCTTATTTTATAGGAATCAAAAATTATTTAAACTTAAAATAAATTATTTTAATGTGCTCAAATTATTCACAAACATCAGTCAATTAGATATTATCATAATCGGAATTCCTCGAATCATTAGCACATTACAAAAAAGGAATAATTTTTTTCAGGCACATCTATCACTATAATTATACGTGTCTTTGATAAGACAGTCGTAACTTGGGAATCACTCAAAATAATATGTATATGGATCGAGTAAGAAAAAATTTAAAAAGTTAACGTGTACTGTATGTATGATCATCTGAATTTAGGATTTGACTCGTTTAAAATAGTAAACATAAATACATAAATAATAATTAATATTTTAAAAGTTGAATTAATGACTTTATATTATTTGTATAACTTAATTAATTTAAATTCTTCGTTGATAATTTAATATAATTTTTAAATAATAATTATAAAAGTCAATAAATTTATTTATCATTTGACTATAAAATTGATTTATACTGTTAATATATATATATATATATATTAGATTAACTTATTTGCACAAATAAATTATTTCAATAATCTGTTATATATATAATGGATAATGGATTATAGTCAGTCACTGGTAAGAGTAAAATCATATTAGAAGAGTTGCATCCTTAATGGATAATTTAATATACGTACTCAACAATATCAATGTTTCTGTTCGAGTCTTTTGGGTTCTAGCTCACGGAAGAGGGAAGAAAAAGTAAGAGATTAGGAAATGGTGGATGAATTGTTCATTATTAATCAAATGATCTCTCTCAGGCTGCATCGATCTGGGAACAGATGAAATAATTGGACGTCAACGGAGTTGATCCCTAGATTGTCATTGCCATTTAAACAAAAAGAGAAAAGTTGTCTATATACTATATTACATACATTTAGAAGTACGGTACCAACCAATTGGATAACTAGTAGGTTAAATTATTCTACACATATACACAAAGTATATCTTGAAAGTTCAATAGTATTTTATATTTCTCATTTGCCAACCTAACTTGCCTCCCTCGTTTTCTGTGGCTGCGGTGACGCAAGACATGTGTGATACATTGATACTACTATATATTAACTAGTTGTCATTAAACAAATGTGTGATGCGCATTAAACACGTAATAATTAACACGTTAATTAATTGTGATTACATATCATGATACATGAATATTAGTTAACTAAGATTATTATACTCTCTTTGGTCTTTTCCATTGACCATTTTATATGCGTGTGCCTCGTTTATTCCACAATCGTACAACTTGGATTTTAAAGTTCATCTGATTAGATTAGGTTATATATATATATATTATTAATCTTCTTAGAGTTTTAAAATAAATTAAATTGACACCTCACACTAATTTTTAGAAAACGTCAGACTAATTTACTCTTTATTTATATACAGAGAGATATACTATATATTACATACGAATGAAATATATTCGAATAAATTTATAATTTTTTACACACTTAACGTCCTTGATTGATTATTTCTTACTGACTCACATTTTATGGCATTTTATGCAGTAGTATTTATTAATATTAACTTTTTTTATTGGTTAGAACTTTTTACCAATAGAATCCTTTCTACATATTCTTTTTCATGACATTGATAATTTGTTTAAACTTCTTTGAGGATTAGTCCCCATAAATTAACATTAAACTTTTAAGCATGTTTTATTCTCATTTACATGTTTTCTAAAAAAAAATTCAGAAGATCACTCATCTCATAACTACTCAAAGTCATATACAGTTTAAATGTAAAGTTATTAAATGACTATAAAAAAATAGATACATCTTGTTAATATAAGTGGTATCAATTAATTATTTTTTCTATAGTTACATATTCTATATCCTTCTCTTTTTGTTGTGATTCATTGAGATGTTACAACTAACACAAATTAAATGAAAGCCCAGAGAATTGATTGAGTTAAATAAAATAGTTTTTCATATACTCATAACACACAAGTTGGAGCTCTAGAGTTTCATTCATCTCTCTGAATGAGGGTAAATGAAATATTTTGTATGTTCTTTAAATTTAAGAATACTCAATATTGTCCTTTCTTCTTAAATTTATTTGTATATTTTTATATCCAAAAAAGTTAATTTAAACCTTAAATAGTGTTTAATTAAAATTTGAATAGCAACATAAAAAAATTAAAATTTCAAATAGAGAGAAAAACTGAATTAGCATTAAAAACGTCTTCCTTCAACAGTGGGCACTATACACTGCGTTCAAAAGTCTATCTTCTAATGCTTATAACAGCACGTAGTGACCAAAAAAAACGGGCGATGTGGGGGGCTCGTAGATATTAAACTTTAAATAATAATAATAAAATGAAAAATGGAGGAAGTTGTCTTCCCCTAACCCGAAGCAAATCTAAATGAAAAAGAGAGGCTGACAACAAGATCGACTTTTAGAATGAGACATTGAAACTCTTTTGAATATAATTAATAAAACTAAATCATCAAAATCATTGTAAATTTATTTAAAAATTATCTTTTAAATTTTTAAAGATGTAAATTTTATAATAACATTATTTGGCCTGATATTTTGAATCTTAAAAGTATAAATAATTAAGTATTTAAAAAGGTACTAGTGGTACCCAAAAGAGTGTACCAAAAAAGTTTAAAAGCTAGCAACATAAACACCTCCAACCAACCGGTTACATTGCATTTATATCTGTCTCTTCATATAAAGTAACCAATTGTATAAAAATAAAAAATAAAAATTATCACATAGCATATTAAAAAACAGCAGTACGTACCCTAACTGGGCCAAAAATCACGAGGAAATTTTGAATTTTTCACAATGCATGTGTTCATATTCCCCATGATCGTCCATTTATCATTCCTTTCCCTTTTGTAGTTGTCACGTCAGTGAGCCATGACAAACAGATTATTCTTCATATCCACGAACAAGTTGCTAGAACTAGAAGTTTAAAACCCTATATATTATCAAGATATCATCATCACCACATCAGCATGAACCAATGAGGAATTCTCTTATATCATAGCCCTATACTTTGACCCTCGCCCTGCCCCAATTCTGAATTTTCCTTTTCCTATCTAGATGATGGATGTAGTTGGGTGACTTGGGTCCATTGCAAAACGGGGAAAGTGAATTCTTGTAATATTCACACCCAGATTTATATTTACACTCTAATTCGTATATATTTTTTTCTGATAACTTTTGTTAAAGAAAATGGAAAGAGACAAAAAATTATTTAATCTTTTACAGTATTATATTTTAAAATAGTGTGTATATATACGCCAAAGGCAAGGAAGTCGCACTTGGTTAAAATACTTGACTCGAAGAGAAGACCAAGAATTTAAATAATATATATTGATAAGCACAGGAAATTAAGTCACCTAAAAAATATACATAGGAAATTAAGGGAGGTTGCGGTCACTGGTGGCAAAAATTTGACCTGAAAACCGTTGTTGTCGTTTGGGCCATGTGACTTTACAAAACGTACGAAACTTCAACGATGGCACCAATCACTAATTTTCTTTCTTTTTTGGTTTCATTAGTCAATTCTTTTCATGCGTCAAAAACTTCATGCAGGCCCCTTTTTCTCTAGTCTCTATATCTCTATAGTCTATATTAATATAAAAGGAGGGCTTTGTTTGAAGACTTCGAAGAAGAAGAAGAAAGCTAAACAGGAAGAAAGGTTAGCGGAGAAGAGAGAAAGATCGAAAATTCCTTTTTCCATATATGGAGATTGCTTCGGAGAGAACTGGTGATGAAGCTAGTGGACTCAAGGAAGAAAATAGTGTTGGTGATGATGATGGTCGTCATAAACAAGAGATTATTGTCGAGGTGAAGATTAATATTCTCTTCCTAATTAATATCCTGGGCCATCAGTTTTAACTTTTAAATGGCAAAAGCATCTTTCTTTCTATATATAATAAGTCTCTCTCTCTTTTTTTTTTTTGTAAGCATATATACATCTTAATTTGTGTTAGTTCATGTTGGATTTGGTTTTTTCTAGACAGCCTTTAAGGTTTTCATAAATTACCAATCGATGAAATTAAATAGAAATTATGGAATAATCATGTTTAAACATAATAATTTGATCATTTTAATGTTTGTTTCTCCTTAATTAATTCCTCCCTCTGCTATCTATATTTATTTCCCAAAATTTAAAGGGGTCTTCAGTGAATTCGTTTCATGTCCACGACGCAGATAATCTTTACAAAAAAATTCAATCCGATTAGTTAGGGCATGATATTATTGTAGGTTTTAATATGCTTTTATTTCGAAAACATACTTAGGTTCTCTTTTTTATCGTATCATCATCGTCGTCTTGATAAGTAATTTGTACGTTTATCGTAAAATCACAACCTATAACATTAATCTTTAAGAATTTGTTTGGTATATAATTCATACTAAATATAAAATATAATTTATAGCTCCAGAGTCCAGAATGATTTATCTGGTAGCAATAATAATAATAAAAAGATGAAATATATATATATATATATATATCCACAGCTTAACATTACATTTGTGAAAGTAGAATTGAACTAGTCAACTGATAAGATTTATTTATCATTGAAGTCTAGTTCAATTGTTTAAATAAGATGTGTAAATATTATAAATCTTGTTATCTTATTTAGTTTCTATTAATAAAAAAAGATAAGATTTATTTTCAAAAGAACTGTTAATATTAACGTCTATTAGCTCAAATTGTAAGGAAGTCAATTTCCTATGAACAAAATTTTAAATTCTAATTTTGTACATAAAAATGAACAAAGTGAAAGAGCTTTACTCTCTTAAAAGAATTTATCTTATTCGGCACATATTAATCAAGAAGAAGTAGTATCTTTTAAATCAGTTTATACTGAAAGTCTTGAACCATTTTTTAAAAATGAAATCTTAAACCAAAAGTTAAAGAAAGCTGTTGGTTGAGAAACTGATGATACAAATGTCCAATCATACATGTTCTTTGCAAAAATTATTGAAAACAGCATTATCATTTTTTTTCTGTAAGCATATTACTGAAAGGGTTATTTCAAATAATTAATACGGACCCTCTTATAAGAGTTGACCCATGCATGTGCCTGAAAAGAAAATTAATGATATCCAACACATGATAATTCATCCTGCACGTGCAAGTTAAAACCAATAGATTCTCACTGAGCCAAATAAGAAAGGGAAAGACTCTGGAATCAGTTTCTAATAAAATAGTCATACAGTTCCTCATGGCTCGCATTTACTTCCTTTATTCGACTGTACGTATGAATTCTCATTTTCTTTTGTTATGCCATTGCCAGCAATCAAAAGTACTCCCAAATTATTTTTTATTTCATGTGGAAGGAAATTAACAGTTGGAAAAACCTAATTGAATGCTTTGCATCTATGAAACATATAGAGAAAAATATGTAACAAAAAAATCACATTACTACATGCATATTTATTTGATGAATATTGTTGATGCGATATATATATACAGGAACCACTCGTAGCTAATACCGAAAGATCCATAATAGAGGCTGGACCTAGCACATCCCCAAACAAAAAGGAAGACGAGGTTAAATTTATAATGATACAATTAGTTTTTATTTTTATTTTTTTCATTTTCATTGTTCAGGTTCAGGAACTAATTAATTATTATAAGAACAATTAGTACTCATATGTATCTATGGCTCTGGTTGTAGGTTGATGATCAGCTTGAGACTGCTAAAGCTGAAATGGGTGTGGTGAGAGAAGAAAATCAACGGCTAAAGATGTGTTTGAACAAAATAATGAATGAATATCGGACACTAGAGATGCAATTTCAAGATATACTAAAGCAACAAGGGACAAAAAAGAACGTAGTTAAAGGAAATGCTGATAGCCATGAAGAAATATTAGATGAATCGGATCTTGTTTCCCTCTGCCTTGGAAGAGTTCCGACCATTAATGCAAGAAGTGATGAGAAAATCAAAGTTTCTAATAAGCCATTGAAGAATGATGAAGGGTTTAACAACGAAGAGTTGACTCTTGGACTAGAGTGCAAATTTGAAACATCAAAGTCAGGAAGCACAACTGAAGCTTTGCCTAATAATATTTCAAGCCCAGAAAATAGTTGTGAAGTACCAAAGGAAGAAGGTGGGGAGAGTAAGGAGTCACTCAAGACTATGAGAGACAGTACAGAGGATGAAGTTGCTCAGCAAAATCCTACAAAGAAACCTCGAGTTTGTGTTAGAGCAAGATGTGACACTCCAACAGTAAGTCTCAATCTCTTCTCTTAGCTCATTTTATTTACTCTGTATTAAGTATTTTTTATCAATAAATGTTAATAGTTAATTTGTTAATAGTAAAATTCAAACTTAATTACAATTTATTCTTCTCTTTTATTTCTTTTATGATGTCAAAGTATTATACTATTATGAGAAATATGATATTTTCACGTACACCCTCTAATTTTTACATTAATGGACTCCTTTAGTATTGAACAGTTTTAGAATATAGAAAGCTATTTGTGTTTAAGCTTTGAAATATATTATTACTTGAAACAGATGAATGACGGATGCCAATGGAGAAAATATGGACAAAAGATTTCAAAGGGGAATCCTTGCCCTCGAGCTTACTATCGTTGCACAATTGCACCATCATGCCCAGTTAGAAAACAGGTATATATCTATAAATGCATTACACACATTGTTATTGATCGAGTTTGATTTATCGGAAAGGAAAATTATTTGGGGGTTTATACACTCCATTGAGTAAAAGAGTTAAGAAAAAGATAAAAAAGATGAAGAAGAAAAATTATAAATATATATTTACTTTCTCTTCATCTTATTTTTGTTAGTTTTTTTAATATATTTCTTATTTTTCATTATAGTGCTTATAATATCTGTACTTTTTTCGCTTCTCATTTCTCTCTCCATTTCATCCCAGCATATCCAAAAAATAGAGTGAATTGTTATTATAATTCAAAATGAAAAAAGAGAAAAGTAAAAAATTGTAATAAAGTGACAATAAAAAAAATAAAGATATAAAGATAAGAAAAATTGTAAAAGATATAAAGAGAGAGAAAAAGACTTAAAAATAAGCAATTTATAACACATTTATCAACTAATATAGAATTGTTCTCACTTAATCGGTGATATTGAATTTAAATTCTAATAAATGTTAAATACTTAAAAAATAGTATACATAATTGTGTTAAGGAAAATATTTGGTGAACACCCAATTTAATATCCAAACACCTAAAAGGATTAAAAGAAAAAAAATATAAATATGATGGAATTTATGATACAATTTTAAAAGATAAATAAATAAAAATTGTTAGTAAAATATATAAAATGAAAATGATTTGTGTATCACTATTTTTGTATTAAATACTTAAAAGAAATTTTTTTAGTCTATAATAATTTTACCGATATTACCTATAAGATGTATGTGGTTTAATAATTAAAAAAAAGAAACTACAGTAAATTTTTTTTTTTATAGAAATACTACTACTATTATTAATAATTAAAGTGCACCTCATGACTGATTTACATATTTCAGGTGCAAAGATGTGCTAATGACATGTCCATTTTAATCACCACCTACGAAGGGACCCACAACCACTCTGTTCCACCATCTGCCACTGCCATGGCATCCACAACTTCCGCAGCTGCCTCCATGCTCTTGTCTGGTTCATCAACCTCTAACTCCGCCTCAATATCTTCAACAACCCCCACAAATCTCCACGGCCTCAACTTCTATCTCTCTGATGGTTCAAAGCCAAGACAACTATACCTATCCAACCCTGCACTATCCTCTTCACCTTCACATCCAACCATAACTTTAGACCTCACTACTTCACACCCTGCAGCCTCTTCCTCATCATCATCACCCTTTGTTAGATTCAATTCTAACTACAACAACAACAACCAACCCAGATACCCTTCCTCCTCATCAAGCCTAAGCTTCAGTAGTAATAATTCCTCCGAAATTGCTAATGCTATATCTTGGAGTAACGGCTTCTTAAACCATAATAATAGGAACATCCTTAGTAGTGTGAACTTTGGAAGACAACAACAAATGGAGAACATGTACCAATCCTACACGCAAAAGAACAACAACAACAACACAAGCCTTGTTCCTCAAGCTGATACTATCTCTGCAGCAACGAAAGTGATCACAGCGGACCCGACTTTTCAGTCAGCTTTGGCAGCAGCACTTTCTTCGTTTATTGGTGGCGGTAGTGTTGGAAACACGCGAGGAAGTCAAGGTTGTAATGTAGGAGAAAGTTTGAGTTTGGCTCAGAAAACGAAGTGGGGTGAGGCGTTTCCAGTGTCGGAGAAAGGTTGTGCATCGAGCTTCGTGAACAAAACGCCGGTAGCGAATACACAGACGAAAAGTTTGATGTTTCTGCCGCCGTCGTCTTTGCCGTTTTCTTCTACCACCAAAAGTGCATCTGCATCTCCTGCTGATAATAGCAACACCACCACCAATTGATTAAATTGATCATATTTTGATCTATAGCTATCTAGCGACTTTGTTTTAATTTATTTATTTTTTGGTTGGATTGCATTTATGTAGTTATAGTTAAGATGCTAAGTAAAATTTAGCATAGACAGGTAAATAAAGTATGAACATAGATGTTTTTCCCTTAATTTTGGGATGAAATACGCTACCGATCGATCGACGGTCGAGTCAAATCAAAAGCTACTGCACCACTAAAATAATTTGGGTAAATTGCATGCATGTTGTTCAGCAAATTAAAGGATTACCAATTAAGCACACTTTCTCTCATATATTGGATAGAGTTTTAATTCAGTGCATGGAAATCTCAGAATCTTTCCTAAATTTGCAGGTCGGTTGACTTTATGTAAGTCAGTAACTGCGGCTCTTTTATGCTGTTTTGTGTTATTGATCATGGATTCGAAAGTGAAAATAACTATTTTACATAAGAGTAAGGCAGCATATAATATTTCTTCTCAGTGAAGTTATGTTATGATAACTTGTTGATCATGAATTCAAATTCGAAAACAATCTTTTTGTATATTTAAGGATAAAGTTACGTCCAATATCTTTTCTTTCATCTCCGTATAACGAGTGATTCTGAAGAATGGATACTAGTTTTTTTTTTTTTTAGTAACTGGGGCCGACCTATTAAATTGTATGCAAACTGTTTTGATGCTTGTGATGAGGCCTGACGATTATTGTAGATATATATCCATTTTGTGGGAGCATAAAAGGAAAACTCATCTTGCGGTTTGCAAATCAATTTCCTTGGGAGGGGCGTTATTATGATACTATAAAGCAAGTTCAGAGTCAAGTTATATACACTAACATGTTGGTTCCATATCTCAATCTAGTTTTTCACGTGAAAAACTCTGTAGTTATATATATATATATATATATATATATATATATATATATATATATTCTACATTTCGGACATGATTTATGGCTTCTTAACCGTTTTTTGATATTAGCAAGCTACCTTTGGGATATATGATAAGGCAAATGCTATTGCTAACTAATGTGTTAAGGTGTTAAGGGAACTAATTAAAAAGGTAAAAGAGAATGATAAGCAGCACCATATCAGAACAATAATCTTAATCCACCTTATTCAGAGAAAATATAAAATCTTAATCTTATCAAACAACAGTAGTGCCAGCAGTAGGAAGATCCAAGTTAGGAGTTTGTACAGGAGAGAATCGGTCTTGAAGCTTAGTTGAAGTGAATTTATCATAAGGTTCTTTCTCCTGGGAATTAAAAAAGAAAAAGTTGATTAAAAATTATATAAGAGCACGTTAAAAGTCATAAATAGTGTATTACCCACCCATCCTTCCACTTTTTTTTCTTCTACACAGTCTCGTGTTCATCATTAATTACAGGCAAAATGAGAAGTACTTTTTCTTATTACCTCTTTTTACCCTTGTTTTGTTTTTGAATCTTTTGCTGTTAAAGAATTTTGTTCGTACTCAAATATTTCAGGTATATATCCATACCTGCGTCCTCCGTTGCATCTTCTAATTAAGAAGCAGAGAGGAGCTAGCACTGAAAGTCTGAAGCAAACATGGATGAAAATTAAATCCGGCATTAATTATATATCTTCTTCCTTTTTATGTATATACTACTCAATTTTTATCCTCTTTTTATTCTGGCATCTTTGTTTGTCCCCAATTTTTATTTTGTTCCTCCAGAAGCTTGTTCTTAAATCATACTATTCATTTATTTATTTTGACAAATAATCTTACTATTTATATAACACGTACTGTGATTTGTATAGAGAGCTGAGTTGCAACAAAATATATTATAAATTAAATTTATGTGATTAGTATTGGTTTATTGAAAATTTCAAAGATAAATATATATGTGCATGATTTCTGCTTGCTGATTTGTATTGTTTATTTTATGTGATTGGTATTTTTTAAAAATATGATAAGTGAGATGAATTCATTGAATATATCTGCGTTATTGAATTTTATTTTCATGCAACGACTGTAAAATATGTTTTTGAAATTGAACTTTAACACTAATTCAGTTTAGGGAATATATAATAATATCACCCAGATGGTTGTAACCAGAAAATAATATTATCTGGATGGTGGATACATGGATATGAATTAATGAGATGTTCAACCAGTGCCCCACAACGGTTTCACTCTCCGTCAATCATTGTTATATATAAATAAATAATTTTGAAAGTCCTAGTATACGATGTTACTTAGGTAAGTTAGGTTGATTAAAATTTATCTTGTCTTCCTGTTTTTATGCCAAATTAAGCGACGTTACTGTGACATTAAGGGTCCAAAATAGTAGTGTACGCATATATGAAAGCTGAAAGCAGATAGTTTAATTGTGTGACATTTTTAAGTCTTGAATTCAATATTATTATTACAATGATATCTTGTGATTAAAACTTTAATTACAATGATTAAAAATAAAATATAAAATCCATATTTTTTTTACAACGAATACATATACTCTTGTAAACAAAATAAAGTGACATTTTGATTGCCTCTTCTAATAAAATTATATTCTGTAAGACATTTCAGATAATTTTTTTATTAATTAAAAAGTTTGTTTAACTATTCGATATATAAATATTTTTAGTAATTTTTTTAGTAACTTCTAATATTTTTTAATATTACTTAAAATAATATTTTTTAAAACACCAACTTATAATTTCTTATATTTTCTTTATTTTTATTTTCAATATATGTATCCATTTTTAATTATTTTTATAAATAAATCATAATTTTATTATTTCTATATCATTTTACATTTTTGACTATTTCAATAATTAATTTTATCAAATACTTGTAATTTATTAAATTAATCTTTTAACTTTCAATTAATTTTTCAGCTTTAAATTTCAATTAAGATTTTAGTTTTTTCCAACATAAATATCTCCAATAAAATGTAAATGTTTGCATATATGCGAAAGGGATCTACAATAGTTGACATCGTAGGACCCATTGCATTGAAATGCTTTGAAGTAGGCTTTTGTTATTTATACATTCTTTTTCCATATACACATGCCGCATTAATATTTTTGGTGTAAATTACTAACATATTCCAACTGAAATATTAGTGGGTATTTCTCAATAAAAATATTAGTTATGCGAATTATGATTATGAAATTACTCTTTTTGATAAAATTATATTTATTTCAAAAGTAATTATTAAACCATTTACCATAATAGTTTAAATGAGTTATTTATTTTAAATTTGTTTGTCATATAATATTACATATATTTAAGAATTTTATACACAAATTCATTCTCTAATATTAAGAGTATTAAGATGAGTGTTTAACTTAAGTCATATTAAATTTATTTTTTTATTGGTATTAATTAGTTAGGTAAAGTTGCTTATATTTAAGCAATTCTTATAAGCCAAGCATTACTAAATCACGTGTTTTAATGGAAAGATTTGTTAAATAATGCGTTGCTTAACTACTTACGGGTTGGATGTCCTCTTACAAGTTTATTTAAATACTTACTTGACATATCAATTAAGTAGATATTACTAAAAAAATTAATGTTTTCTTAGTTTTTCTAAGTAACAAATATTTTGAAATAAATTAAAACATCCAATGAAACACACAATGCAAAGGAGGAGTACTTTTTATTGAATTAATCAATTATAAGATAAATAAACATTTTGGTTCTTGAAGTGGGAATCTATGATAAAATAGTCCTTCAAATATGAAAATTTGAATTTAGTTCCTAAAAATATGTAATAAGTGTGACAAATTAATCATACGGTCAATTTCAAATTAATCCTAAAAATATAATTTATTGTTAAATTGATCATTGAACATTATATTTAATAACAAGTGTAAATAGTTATTTTTGTTCCTAAAAATATATGACACTGACAATACTTTTATAGTTTCTCCTCTAAGTTAGTGACCACCTATATATTTATAATAAACGTTAAAGAAAAAAGTAAGACTAATATATCCTTAAAGTATAATTCATTACTTTTTTTTTTGACGTCTATTATAATTATATAAGTGGGCACTATCTGAGTATGAAAACTATAAAACATCAAAATTTAAGTTGCTAGACCTCTCATGCTTGTTTTCTTCTACTCATGGATGTTCTATTTAAGATTTGATAAACTTATTTTTTTATTTGAGAACCTACCCATGTCGATACTGAGTCTTGATTCATATGTGATAAGTTAACATTATAAATATAATTATAATTATCATATATTCTAATAAATATTTTTAATAACAAAATCATAAACTTCTGAGTCTAATGCATTATTGGTGCATGTATTTTGTTATTGATGTCAACTAAATAGGTTTATATATATATATATATATATATATATATATTTGTCAATAAATTATAAAATTTAGGAATGTATTTGTCATTAACTTTATTCCATATGTCCATGTAAGTATCAATTTTGTGTCATTTTTGTCCCTGCGTGTCATGAGTTTCCTAATGTTAACTAATAAAAGTTATTTGTGTGACGAATTTGTTCACTTTTTTTACACTTTTGGAGACTAAATTTTGGATTTTCATTTTTAGACATGTATTTGTTAATATTATACATTTTCAGGAATGAAAAATATTATTTACCATAATAACAAAATGATGTCACAAATTTAATGATATGATCAACCTGTCAGATTTTTTGTATATTCAAAAACTAAGTTCAAATTTCTCATCATTCATAGACCAATTTATTATCTCTTAACATTTTTAGAAACCAAAATGAGTAAAGTTGACCAATGATGATTAACATAAGCCTCATACAATAAATTTCCTTTTTGGAAAAAATAAATTAATTTTTAAATATTTTGTAAGACTTTCTTACTAATTACTAGTAGTGTTTATATTTATCAAATATATATTTTTTCATTTAATACTTTCTTGTAGGGAAACAGTAGATACTTTAATGGAGTATAACATTCCACCACCATATATATATGATATTTTAAACGATGTGTGGGGAAGGGTGATTAGACCTCGATTCAATTACACCACGCTTCCAAATTCTGAGAATGAATATCGTAAGATCGAGGCAATAACCTTTTTTCTCTGCCGCCACTGGTTTCGATCCCAGACCCACAACCCTCCATCCTTTTTAAACTGCCTCATTCCGAACCCATACACATAACGGGTCTCAATTTCTTCCTCCATTTTCAATTAAACTGTTTTTTTTATTATTTATTATTATTATTTGTTAATTTTGTTGTCTTGTTTGTTCGAATTTCCGTTTTCTATGACCTGAATGATTGATGATTGCTACAGAGCGTGGATCTATATCGAAACCCCCTTTTATCAATGTTTCTTAGAAATTTTTTGTGGTTTGTTGTGTTGCGGATGAAGCTGTGGTGTGAGATTAGTGAAAAAATTAATTGCTTTTTTCTAAATTTGGCGTGAGTTGTTGCCCTAGGATGATTGTGAAAATTTTGCAAGTTAAACTCTTGAATTATATCTTCTAATATGTTTACCCCTCATTTTCCATGCGTTTGGTCTGTGTTGGAATCTGAATTGCCTCTTGGTTGTGCCTCTTATGCATATAGTGAACTAGGTTTCGTCTTTTTTTTGTTTTTTTTTTTATTGGCAAATGTTAGTTTGTAAGAATGGTAGTTTTATTAGCAGAGGGATCCCATGAACTTTCCCCTCTTCTCTTCTTTCTTAACCATCCAACTCACCTTATATCTCCTTGTTGTTGTTGAAAAGAAAATTGAAGTTATTTCCATTTTTTTCTTGTGGCTGTTAGTTTTTCTAGGTGCTAGCAATGTCGACTCCTGCTAGGAAGAGGCTCATGAGAGATTTCAAGAGGCTGCAACAAGACCCTCCTGCAGGAATCAGTGGTGCCCCTCAGGATAACAACATCATGCTGTGGAATGCTGTCATATTTGGGTGAGTTGAATTGAAATTGGATAAAGATAAAACTGTTCTGCTTACTTGAATAATATAGTCACTTTGTTTTTATTTTATTTTTTTCCCACACTTTGTGTAAGTATGGATGGATAAGCAATTTCTGCTTTCTTGTCTGCTTTGGATTGCAGTCCTGATGATACTCCATGGGATGGAGGTGAGTTTGTCTTTTTACCATGGCTCCTATCTTGGAACAATTTTGATACATGTCAACTCAGTTATTCAGTTATTTAGCCATTTTGAGCGTTGTGTGCAATTTTAATGATTCTGTTAATATTACACGAACTTGCTTTAGAGGTGGTAGTAGGAATTAGGATTATGTTGCACAGAATGTCTTATCACTTCCATCCTTTAAGAGATGTTGGGAGCTCTTGACAAGTTTCTAAATTATCTTAAAATTGATAATTTTTTTAGAACTGGCATGTAGATGTTGCTTGGTGGTTTGATGGTATCTTGTTTTACTTCTCTCTTTTGTTGTTGGTCTCCAATGAGTAAAGAATTGATTGTTGTTGTTATTATTGCTTTCTTTTTGGTTTCTGATATGGCCATATTAATTCTAATTTCTGTCTATTATATTGTCTTATGTTTCTGTTAGAGGTGATGTCATAGTGGAATAAGATTTTGTTGTTGTTATGTTTGTGTTTATTTTTGCGAGAGATATAATTTTTTCCTCGTGAAGCTGTATTATTGTTTGGAAAAATTGGATGATCATAGTCAGATAATCTTTATGTATATACTTGGGAGTCATATTTATTCTCTTAACATTATCACAATAATGTCTACATATTTTGAGTTATCCAGGCACGTTTAAGTTGATTCTCCAATTTACTGAGGATTATCCAAACAAGCCACCAACTGTACGATTTGTCTCTCGAATGTTTCATCCAAACAGTGAGTTTTAGGTGGAAAAGATTAATCTTCATATCCATAAATTACCTATCTAGCTACTAATGTCATTTTTCTACTCTGGGAAGTTTATGCGGATGGAAGTATTTGTTTGGATATATTACAAAACCAGTGGAGTCCTATATATGATGTAGCTGCTATACTCACTTCTATCCAGGTATTATCTTGTATAGTATACTTAACAATTCTACATTTCTTTTCATTTCATCTTTAGTATATTACAAATGAAGATAGCATGCACATATATCTACATAATTAACTCTACAGAATCAAAGATAGAAGCTCGTTATATTTCTTTTACTCATATTTTAGTTTTTATTTTGTTTTGGGAGGGGGTCCATTCTTGTTAAGAGGGATGTCCTAAGACATGGTCGGGGGATGTGAAGGATGGGCTAAATGTGAGTATCAGAACTCATAGGAGAATGGAATTGAACTGGTATAATGTGCCTCCCAGAAAATTGTGTGCCACTACCACTATGCTACAAGGCCATCATTGGCACATATATCAGTTGTTTTACTTATGCTATATAGTAGTCAGCATGTTATATATTATCTTCATCATTCTACTCTTTGGCATCCCTGCTATATAGTAATCAGCATGTTATAATTATTTTCTGAAAGATAATTATTACTCTGTGGCAGTCATTGCTTTGTGATCCCAACCCAAATTCTCCTGCAAACTCAGAAGCAGCTCGAATGTTTAGTGAGAACAAGCGCGAGTACAATCGAAGAGTGAGAGAAATTGTGGAGCAAAGTTGGACAGCTGACTAAGCTTGTCTTCCTATGCTTCTGGGCCTTTGAAGTCATGAATTAGATTGCACTGCTACCTATAAGAATCATTGTGCCAACTTACTGAATTTTATGTCATATTCCTTACTGTTTTGAATGTTAGGATCATCTTATCTTTAATTCATTGTAGTTTATGCATTGTCCATGTCAGTTCATGTATTATAGAATTCTGTCAATTTGCATCAAGATTGTTTTCAACACAATGTATAAGTTGTAGTTCCCTGAATTGGTTATGATCACAAGGATTTATTAAACTAGCTTCAATTTCTATGGTTTCCTTGTCACATTGCATCTAGGATCTTGCTTTCAACCTTTTTGTCGTGACCGTGAAGTTGACGTTCTGCCTGTGAATGGGGTGATTGATCATACTATGATGCTCTGACAGATTGCACTAATACTTGCCAGAATAACTTTTGCTTTCTATTTATATGATTTACAGATTTAGTTTCGTATAGATGGGAGTTTACATGATAAATATGGCTTTAATGGCGGCATATTACTAATCAAAAAGGTTGGATGGGTTCATACCGGGGAATAATTTGCATGACAAATGTTATGGTGCTGAAGTTGTCTACTATATTATCATGTGTAAATAAGATGGAGTGGGGTTGCTAAACGGTGTCTGTGCTATATTTTTCAAGCACAGGTTTAATCAAAGGATAAAATTTGGCAGTTTTTTAAAGTGTTCTTTGTATTATTTTTTAATTAGAATTAGAGTTCAAAGGATAAAATTTATATAATTAATGTTTGCATTAAAAATCAACAACAATTACAGTAGTTAAACTTAAATTTCAATTGGAGGTCAATACTAAAATCTAATAAGGAATTGTATGTAAGTTTAATTCTTGATCAAAATGTTGAATTTAATAGGCGAAGATCAGGAGCATCAGTGTTAGTACTAATCAATTCAATTTAGGGATCAAACATGCAGTTGATCAAATTGATTGAATAATATAATAGGTGGAAAATATGGTCGGAAATTGAGGAGAAACACTAATCGTTTGAGAAACCCGATTGAATGGCAATTAGAAGTCTCAAGGAACATTTGTTTCACAAATTTGATTATATTTTCGAACGGATCTAGGGTGGCCCACCCACTCAAGTGATCTTTAGTGGATTTTTTTTATATTAAATATTAAATTAATCGAGGTACATGATTATGCTAATAATTTACTTGTAATAAAATGGTAATATTTTTTATTACTTTTTAACAAACATGACAATATAATTTTTATCTCTAAATTTTCAGAAATTCAATAAGATTTTATGAAATAAATATCCCCTTAAATTCTAATATCTTAAATAAATTATGCATTTAATTGAAACTATTTTTTTAAAGATCGAAACTATTTTTTTAGTCTGTATATTGTTTGGTTTAAATATAATATGTAAATTTTATGGTTATAATTAATTACTTCTTCATAACTCATTAGATTTTTTTGACAGATTCATAACTCATTAGATATAATTAAATTAGATAAAGTTCGACAATTTTGTTTCTTATATTATTTTTTAATACAATAATTATTTTTTATAAATGCAATTTTTATTACAGAAAGATTAGTCAGTCATTT